>JAMPIV010002387.1:0-123645 GCA_024509875.1 Oreohelix idahoensis
AGATAGGGCGTTGCGGTGTTGTTCGTAGGTGTAGATGGAGAATTGTGTGCTCTGAATCAGATATTTTCCCACCCTGTGCTTGTTGTGTGTTGAGGACGTCTAAGAAGTGTGTTTGTCTACTTTTGTTGTGGTGTTTGTCAAGCTGAGTGGTCTTGAATATTGATAGAAGGATGTGGACGGGTTTGTTCAAAAACACGGCGGCATAAGGCAGAAACCATTGCTCTCCAGGTTGTTCGTTGTGGTCTTGCAATTTGTTCTTCCTTCTCTATTATATGTTCTTCTAGTGGTTTCTTTTGGTCGTTTTCCTTTTTATCGCGCGTTATCAGAAAAACCCAAGTGAGGTATTGATGTGTTTTGACGGGATTGCTTCAACATAATATTTTGTATTGGGTCTGTTTAATTGTGCATTTGTGATAATATCGCTGTCGTGTAAGTTTGAGACAAAAGATTTGAAATCTGTAAGATTTTTGACTAAGTGGGGTTGATCTAACACACAACTATTATTATTTGAGGCATGAAATAAGCGTAATTCGTTTGTTTCTCTGTTTCTCAAAACTACGTGGTGACTGAAGTTAATCTTGAATCTTTTTGTCTGTTGTGTAAAGACAGGAAGCAAAAGACTTTCCCATTCGATTCTTTGGCTATTATGGAAAAAAGTGAAAGTCGATAAATATTTGTGGTTGTTAGCGTGTGTTTTAATCGCGTCCCAGTTATCAGTGTAGATTTGTTTAATGTCAGCTGGTAAGTCACCTAAACTGTCTTCTTCAGACGTCAAGCGGGGTTTTTTTATATGGGGTTGGGTATTGGTCATGGGGCGTTTCTTGGTCTGACCTGTTTTTGGTGGGTGAGATGGGGTGGGACTTGTTGAATAGGGGGCTCTTGGTAGTGTGGAAGTTGTTGTGGTGTCTGCTGCTGTTGAAGAGGTGTGTTGGTGTTTTTTGTGGATGCGCAAATTGTCAAGGCGGGTAAAGTTTTTATTGCAGACCTCACAGACTAGTAGAGTCAGCGAGTGCCTGCTCTTGCTGTGTCTTGATAGGTCGGCGCGGCGGGTGAAAGTCTCCCCACATCTGCTACATATTATGTTGGTTTGTGCCACTGAGGTGTCTGTCTGTTCCATGCTGGAAACGGGTCTATGTTTATTCTCTATGTGACGTTTCAGCGTATCAGGTCTGGTAAATACTAAACCACAGAAAGCGCACTCATGATTGTGGCGGTCGTGTGCTGTAGCCATATGCCGAGTGAGATCATGACCTCGCTTGAAAACAGACTGGCAGTGTAAACAGGCATAGCCCCGTCGTTGAATTGACTCCATCTGTGAAAAGATGAACAAAAAGACGTTAGGCACACATAAATAAAATTAAATACATGTAATGAGAGAGAGAGAGAGAGAGAGAGAGAGAGAGAGAGAAAGCGAGAAAGAGAGAGAGAGAGAAAGAGAGAGAGAGAGGAAGAGAGAAAGAGAGAGAGAATAAACAGATAAATAAAACACAGACTTATAGGTATACACACGCCTACTCTTCCTTATAACTAGTCTTATTGTTTAGTCTGTTATTAAAGGAAATAATTTTGTTTAACATATCAGAATGGTCCACGCGCGCGCGCGCTGTGGAAGCAAAGATATGGATTTAAAACTCAGCCCGTTCGCGAGTACCGAGTTGACCTGTCCTTTTTTAAAATAACGAAAATATAAGTATTTATTAAAGTGTATGTTAGTTTCAATCATGGTTATACCAAGGTGACTTAATGTAATATGTTGATTGTATTATCTCTATCTTTTTCCGTGTGTAGTTCAGTATTGTTTTAAAAGCCAAATTACGCTATTTTCTAAACTATTAGGTTGTCTAATTTTCACTGGCTGGTTAGGTAGTTTGTAGTGACTCGGGTCCTTAGTTATTTTTAACGTAATATGTTTGTAGTTACTATGAGAAGTTCTTTATAGAAGCAGCTTGTGAGTACAGAAATACGACTCGAGCGCATGTGTTGTGGAATCAAATCAATTTATCGATCTACCCAAACATCTTTGCGCTACATCCAAGCAAGTATTTGAAATAGACTATTAGTCTATACAAGTTTAGAGTGTTGTTATCAGAAAGTATTACAAGTTGTAAGTATCACGGATAATTTTTCAAAACCCAAATATAATTTGCTTTCGCACGAGTTTAACAATAGACGAGAAACGTAGATAAGGTTTAACTAAGGAATTTTTCTCACTACTATACCCACCACATAAAAAATAAGTCGGATAATTCTTAACTTAGCTAAACCATACACACATGTAAGAATTTAACAAACAACTATTATTAAAATACCTATTAGTCTAGACATATTAACTTTGAAACAGCCTTTACCAACACTGGCTAGCGAAAAAGCGAATACACACATATACATATACCGAGTTTACATTTAGAACTTTGCATAGGGTTTTCTTCCAGTCTCTGATTGTTAAGAAAATACCCCTAGGAAAAAAAAAAAAAAATGAAAACACAAACACATACCCAGATATTTTTTTCCACAGAGTCTTAATACCCTTAAAAAGACACAGACATATATCTCTTAAAGACCAGAGATATTTAACACAAAATACGAATAAAAACAGAATAACATACGTTTGGTGGTGAGCTGTTGCTTTTTCAGAAGTTTGATATGAGAAGGCTTTCACAACGTTTTTTTCAGAGACGTTCGCCGGTCCAGGTCTGGTTAAAGAATGAGACATGGCTAAAACAATTCGTGATTAAGACAATGACTTTCCAATAAAAGTAGTCCGAGCGTATGAATTTCGTGATGGAGCCAGATTGGTTGTTGTGTAGAGATACTGTTTCAGAAAATAGTTCCCGCGCAAGCGCTTCGTCATGGTTTGGTCGATAAAAACGTTATCATAACGTATGAACAGGAAAAAAGACCCCGACCTGGTTTGAAACCAGATCAATGACCCGCACAAAAAAACATCACGCGTAAATTTCTGTTCACGTCACTCATACACAGTTATTATATTGTATGTTTCAAACAACAAACATGCTAAAAAAACGTGAGAACCCTTGATGCCAACATGTATTGAGAAGCACTGTGTAAAATATTGTGAGAATTAAAAAAAATTTGAGAATTCCTGATCAAGAATTTGAGATTCAACGTTCCTCAAGATGAAAACGATCAAGCTGTTAATACAAACATTCCACGGAAGGAAGAAATCATCACAGCAATCAAGAGGTTAAAGAAGGGAAAAACACCTGACCACGATAACTTAAATGCAGAGTTAGTAAAGTATGAACGTGTGTGTGTATGACCAAGGGTGTTAAAAGAAAAAAAACTACGTGTGTTTTGAGTTTTATTAAACATGGATGAGAGAGAAGAGAGAGAGAGAGAGAGAGAGAGAGAGAGAGAAACAAGACAGAGAGAGAGAGATGGGAGAGAGTTAAAGAGAAAGAAAGACAGAGAGAGAGAGAGGGAGAGAGAGAATAAACAGAGTCTTATATGTAACAATCAGTTAAATAGAGAGAAAGAGAGACAAACAGAGAAAGAAAGACAGAGAGAGAGAGAGAGGGAGAGAGAGAATAAACACAGTCTTATATGTAACAATCAGTTAAATAAGACACAGACAAGTTAAGAAAGAAAGAGAGAGAAAGAAAGAGAGAGAGAAAAGAGCGAGAAGAGAGAGAGACAAACAGAGAAAGAAAGACAGAGAGAGAGAGAGAGAGAGAGAGAGAGAGAGACAGAGAAAGAAAGATAGAGAGAGAAAGAGAGAGAGAGAATAAAATAAATATATGTAACAAACAGTCAAAGAGAGAGAGAGAGAGAGAGAGAGAGAGAGAGAGAAAGAAAGACAAAGAGAGAGAGAGAGAAAAGAGAGAGAGAGAGAGAGAGAGAGAGAGAGAGAGAGAGAGAGGGAGAGAGAGAGAGAGAGAGAGAGAGAGAGAGAGAGAGAGAGAGAGAGAGAGAGAGAGAGAGAGAGAGAGAGAGAGAGAGAGAGAGAGAGACAGAGAGAGAGAGAAGAGAGAGAGAGAATAAACAGGTAAATAAAAGACAGTCTTATTTCTTATACTATGTGAAAGAAATGCCCCGAGCGCGTGCTGTGTCAACAAAGATGTCGATTTAAAACCACGCGCTCACGAAACAGGTGACAATTTTCCCTTTCAGTTAAAATAACGGAGATTTAAGTACTAACGTGTTTTGCTACTTTGTAACAAGGAGTTTTTCTTTGTGTAGCTAATGGTATGTTCTAAATAATATTTTTAATGTGATAAAAGTGTTTATTAATTTTTGAGGTATCAGATTCTGTCTTTTTTATATTTGTTATGTTAACACAAATAAATCTCGCAAAAATGAACAAAATACTTGTCTAACAGTAGGTGAGAAAATAAGGAAAATCTTTTTTCCTAGTACATAATCGGTTAATGCTTATCAACCACTCTTTAAAAATGTTATGTCAAGATAAAAAATACAAATTTAGTATCTGAGTTAACACAGATAAAAATAACAAACAGATATTTGGCTACAGAGATATTTTTACAGCCTAACACACGAAAAACAGATATTTTTAAAGTTATTTATGGTCTCCTAACGAATACACTTATATTTTTAAAGATATACATCATAATATAGAGTACCGAATACACACACACACACACACACACACACACACACACACACACACACACACACACACACACACACACACATTTAGACCTTTGTGTAGGTTATGTCTTCACAGTGTCTGTTAAGAAAAATATGCCTAGCAAACAACAAACGGCCAGATATTTAAACAGAGAAATAACAGACATATATTTAACATTCTAACGTGTTTCTCACTTTTTTTTGTTAAGTTTTATTTCAAAAATACTTTGTTTGATACTCTATTTTATTTTATTTTTGTAAAACTTTTGTTTAAAATGGTTGGTCGCAAAGAAAAAAGTTATCTCTAAGGGCTTTCTTTCCCCGTCAACAAGACATCTGCCTGTATTACAAATAAACGATAATTGGATTTATGCTGGAACGTAACGAAACAGACATCAAAGTATTCACAGCTGTTCCCTGGGTAAAAAACCGCTATCAACTTTTCGAAGGGCTCAAGTAGTAGTATACAATGTTGGAAACAGGTACTTTATTCTTACCCCTCCATCTTGCCCGACTTTCTTGTTATCTCACCCCTTGTTAGCTCAAGTCCGCCATCTTGTTATCTCCCCCTTGTTAGCTCAAGTCCGCCATCTTGTTATCTCCCCTTTGTTATCTCAAGTCCGCCATCTTGCCCCATATAACCTCCCCTTGTTAGCTCAAGGCCATATTTTTGACCCGCCCTACTTCTTGACAAGATGGCCCCCTTGAGCTTCCGCCATCTTGTTATCTCCCCCTTGTTAAAGTCCGCCATCTTGCCCCTGCAGCGCTCCTGCAGAATACTTGCTGTTTCCAAAAGTCCCTACTACTACTTGAGCACTTCGAAAAGCCTCGTTTTGATAGCGGTTAGCCGTTATTTACCTAGTGACAGATGTGAATAATTTGAGGTTTGTTTCGTTACGTTCCACCATAAATCCAGTTATCGTTTATTTGTAATACATGCGGATGTCTTGATGATGGGGAAAGAAAGCCCTTAGAGATAACTTTTTTCTTTGCGACCAACCATTTTAAACAAAAGTTTTACAAAAATAAAATAAAATAGAGTATCAAACAAAGTATTTTTGAAATAAAAACTTAACAAAAAAAAGTGAGAAACACGTTAGAATGTTAAATATATATCTGTTATTTCTCTGTTTAAATATCTGACCGTTGTTGTTCGCTAGGCATATTTTTCTTAACAGACACTGTGAAGACATAACCTACACAAAGGTCTAAATGTGTGTGTGTGTGTGTGTGTGTGTGTGTGTGTGTGTGTGTGTGTGTGTGTGTGTGTGTGTGTGTGTGTGTGTGTATTCGGTACTCTATATTATGATGTATATCTTTAAAAATATAAGTGTATTCGTTAGGAGACCATAAATAACTTTAAAAATATCTGTTTTTCGTGTGTTAGGCTGTAAAAATATCTCTGTAGCCAAATATCTGTTTGTTATTTTTATCTGTGTTAACTCAGATACTAAATTTGTATTTTTTATCTTGACATAACATTTTTAAAGAGTGGTTGATAAGACTTAACCGCTTATGGACTAGGAAAAAAGATTTTCCTTATTTTCTCACCTACTGTTAGACAAGTATTTTGTTCATTTTTGCGAGATTTATTTGTGTTAACATAACAAATATAAAAAAGACAGAATCTGATACCTCAAAAATTAATAAACACTTTTATCACATTAAAAATAATATTTAGAACATACCATTAGCTACACAAAGAAAAACTCCTTGTTACAAACTAGCAAAACACGTTAGTACTTAAATCTCCGTTATTTTTAACTGAAAGGGAAAATTGTCACCTGTTTCGTGTCACCCACGCTGGGTTTTAAATCGACATCTTTGTTGACACAGCACGCGCTCGGGGCATTTCTTTCACATAGTATAAGAAATAAGACTGTGATATATTCTCTCTCTCTCTCTCTCTCTCTCTCTCTCTCTCTCTCTCTCTTTCTTTCTCTCTCTCTCTTTTTCTCTCTCTCTCTCTCTCTCTCTCTCTCTCTCTCTCTCTCTCTCTCTCTCTCTCTCTCTCTCTCTCTCTCTCTCTCTCGCTCTCTCTCTCTCTCTCTCTCTCTCTCTCTCTCTCTCTCTCTCTCTCTCTCTCTCTCTCTCTCTCTCTCTCTCTCTCTCTCTCTCTCTTCTCTTTTCTCTCTTTTTTTCTCTCTCTCTCTCTCTCTCTCTCTCTCTCTCTCTCTCTCTCTCTCTCTCTCTCTCTCTCTCTCTCTCTCTCTCTCTCTCTCTCTCTCTCTCTCTCTCTCTCTCTCTCTCTCTCTCTCTCTCTCTCTCTCTCTGTCTTTCTTTCTCTGTTTGTCTCTCTCTCTTCTCGCTCTTTTCTCTCTCTCTTTCTTTCTCTCTCTTTCTTTCTTAACTTGTCTGTGTCTTATTTAACTGATTGTTACATATAAGACTGTGTTTATTCTCTCTCTCTCTCTCTCTCTCTCTCTCTCTCTCTTTCTTTCTCTGTTTGTCTCTCTCTCTCTCTCTCTCTCTCTCTCTCTCTCTCTCTCTCTCTCTCTCTCTCTCTCTCTCTCTCTCTCTCTCTCTCTCTCTCTCTCTCTCTCTCTCTCTCTCTCTCTCTCTCTCTCTCTCTCTCTCTCTCTCTCTCTCTCTCTCTTCTCTCTCATCCATGTTTAATAAAACTCAAAACACACGTAGTTTTTTTCTTTTAACACCCTTGGTCATACACACACACGTTCATACTTTACTAACTCTGCATTTAAGTTATCGTGGTCAGGTGTTTTTCCCTTCTTTAACCTCTTGATTGCTGTGATGATTTCTTCCTTCCGTGGAATGTTTGTATTAACAGCTTGATCGTTTTCATCTTGAGGAACGTTGAATCTCAAATTCTTGATCAGGAATTCTCAAATTTTTTTTAATTCTCACAATATTTTACACAGTGCTTCTCAATACATGTTGGCATCAAGGGTTCTCACGTTTTTTAGCATGTTTGTTGTTTGAAACATACAATATAATAACTGTGTATGAGTGACGTGAACAGAAATTTACGCGTGATGTTTTTTTTTGTGCGGGTCATTGATCTGGTTTCAAACCAGGTCGGGGTCTTTTTTCCTGTTCATACGTTATGATAACGTTTTTATCGACCAAACCATGACGAAGCGCTTGCGCGGGAACTATTTTCTGAAACAGTATCTCTACACAACAACCAATCTGGCTCCATCACGAAATTCATACGCTCGGACTACTTTTATTGGAAAGTCATTGTCTTAATCACGAATTGTTTTAGACATGTCTCATTCTTTAACCAGACCTGGACCGGCGAACGTCTCTGAAAAAAACGTTGTGAAAGCCTTCTCATATCAAACTTCTGAAAAAGCAACAGCTCACCACCAAACGTATGTTATTCTGTTTTTATTCGTATTTTGTGTTAAATATCTCTGGTCTTTAAGAGATATATGTCTGTGTCTTTTTAAGGGTATTAAGACTCTGTGGAAAAATATCTGGGTATGTGTTTTGTTTTGTTTTTTTTTTTTTTTTCCCTAGGGGTATTTTCTTAACAATCAGAGACTGGAAGAAAACCCTATGCAAAGTTCTAAATGTAAACTCGGTATATGTATATGTGTGTATTCGCTTTTTCGCTAGCCAGTGTTGGTAAAGGCTGTTTCAAAGTTAATATGTCTAGACTAATAGGTATTTTAATAATAGTTGTTTGTTAAATTCTTACATGTGTGTATGGTTTAGCTAAGTTAAGAATTATCCGACTTATTTTTTTATGTGGTGGGTATAGTAGTGAGAAAAATTCCTTAGTTTAAACCTTATCTACGTTTCTCGTCTATTGTTAAACTCGTGCGAAAGCAAATTATATTTGGGTTTTGAAAAATTATCCGTGATACTTACAACTTGTAATACTTTCTGATAACAACACTCTAAACTTGTATAGACTAATAGTCTATTTCAAATACTTGCTTGGATGTAGCGCAAAGATGTTTGGGTAGATCGATAAATTGATTTGATTCCACAACACATGCGCTCGAGTCGTATTTCTGTACTCACAAGCTGCTTCTATAAAGAACTTCTCATAGTAACTACAAACATATTACGTTAAAAATAACTAAGGACCCGAGTCACTACAAACTACCTAACCAGCCAGTGAAAATTAGACAACCTAATAGTTTAGAAAATAGCGTAATTTGGCTTTTAAAACAATACTGAACTACACACGGAAAAAGATAGAGATAATACAATCAACATATTACATTAAGTCACCTTGGTATAACCATGATTGAAACTAACATACACTTTAATAAATACTTATATTTTCGTTATTTTAAAAAAAGGACAGGTCAACTCGGTACTCGCGAACGGGCTGAGTTTTAAATCCATATCTTTGCTTCCACAGCGCGCGCGCGCGTGGACCATTCTGATATGTTAAACAAAATTATTTCCTTTAATAACAGACTAAACAATAAGACTAGTTATAAGGAAGAGTAGGCGTGTGTATACCTATAAGTCTGTGTTTTATTTATCTGTTTATTCTCTCTCTCTTTCTCTCTCTCTCTCTCTCTCTCTCTCTCTCTCTCTCTCTCTCTCTCTCTCGCTTTCTCTCTCTCTCTCTCTCTCTCTCTCTCTCTCTCTCTCTCTCTCTCTCTCATTACATGTATTTAATTTTATTTATGTGTGCCTAACGTCTTTTTGTTCATCTTTTCACAGATGGAGTCAATTCAACGACGGGGCTATGCCTGTTTACACTGCCAGTCTGTTTTCAAGCGAGGTCATGATCTCACTCGGCATATGGCTACAGCACACGACCGCCACAATCATGAGTGCGCTTTCTGTGGTTTAGTATTTACCAGACCTGATACGCTGAAACGTCACATAGAGAATAAACATAGACCCGTTTCCAGCATGGAACAGACAGACACCTCAGTGGCACAAACCAACATAATATGTAGCAGATGTGGGGAGACTTTCACCCGCCGCGCCGACCTATCAAGACACAGCAAGAGCAGGCACTCGCTGACTCTACTAGTATGTGAGGTCTGCAATAAAAACTTTACCCGCCTTGACAATTTGCGCATCCACAAAAAACACCAACACACCTCTTCAACAGCAGCAGACACCGCAGCAACACCGCAGAACCCACCAATACCACCGCACCATAATGACCGCGCCCTATCATCAGGTGTAACAACAGACTCAACGCACCAACAGACACCACCAACCGGTGCCATAACAGACTCAGTATCTATGGCGCCCTCTACCACCACAACAACTTCCACACTACCAAGAGCCCCCTATTCAACAAGTCCCACCCCATCTCACCCACCAAAAACAGGTCAGACCAAGAAACGCCCCATGACCATACCCAGTCCCATATAAAAAAAACCCCGCTTGACGTCTGAAGAAGACAGTTTAGGGGACTTACCAGCTGACATTAAAGAAATATATCCACAGAATTGGAGTGCGATTAAAACACATACAAACAACCACAAATATTTATCGACTTTCACTTTTTTCCATAATAGCCAAAGAATTGAATGGGAAAGTCTTTTGCTTCCTGTCTTTACACAACAGACAAAAAGATTCAAGATTAACTTCAGTCACCACGTAGTTTTGAGACACAGAGAAACAAACGAATTACGCTTATTTCATGCCTCAAATAATAATAGTTGTGTGTTAGACCAACCCCACTTAGTCAAAAATCTTACAGATTTCAAATCTTTTGTCTCAAACTTACACGACAGCGATATTATCACAAACGCACAATTAAACAGACCCAATACAAAATATTATGTTGAAGCAATCCCGTCCACATCCTTCTATCTATATCATATTCAAGACCACTCAATCGCTTGAACAAACACCACAACAAAGTAGACAAACACACTTTCTTAGACGTCCTCAACACACAACAAGCACAGGGTGGGAAAAATATCTGATTCAGAGCACACAATTCCTCCATCTACACATACGAACAACACCGCAACGCCCTATCTTACTTTTACATAAAACGACAGGTACATCCCGACAACGTCACCACATCACCCCTCAACATCTAAACTGTCTGTACGCATACCTATTTCTTACGACGTGACGACAATGTGACGACAATGTGACGACAATGTGACGACCCCCCTCAAGGTCTGGCCTGTACCCCTGTGATATTTTATTGTAAATATTGTAACAAAACAAACTGTGACATACATCTACCTATATAAATATGTATTATTTACAAATGTTTGATAATGTCACCATTATAATCCACATATATGATTTGATAAAAAAATTACCAATTATACAATGTCATTTGATAAAAAATTACTGTATAATGTACATTTTGTAAATAAATCTGTGAAAATGTATTACGTTAAAAAATACTATATATTACCATGTATGTTTTTGCTACTTCAAAAACACTATTGAATATAAAATAAAAACTATATTAACTAAAACGCTTTTTTGTTACCTATATCGTCTAACTGTTTGTCTAAATGTACGTCTAATTCTTCGTATAAATGTTGTAAAATATATATATAACTGTTCGTCTAAATGTTTGTATGTCTAACTGTATAAATATCGTCTAATTGTTCGTATAAATGTTGTAAAATATATATAACTGTTCGTCTAAATGTTTGTATGTCTAACTGTATAAATATCGTCTAATTGTTTGTCTAAATATAACGTATACATAGCGTCTTCCTATTGTCTAAATATATCTCCCTATTATATGTATATATCGTCTAACTATCGTCTTCTTGTTATGTAAATATATCTCCCTATTATATGTATATATCGTCTAACTGTTCGTATAACTGTTGTAAAATATGTCTATATGTAAAATAAACAATACACAACAATACCGTGACGCACTTTCGATGGTAGACCTAGTACAGGTCTCTAACACTTCGCTCCCATATATATATATATATATATATATATATATATATATATATATATATATATATATATATATATATATATATATATATATATATATATATATATATACAACAATTAAAATACACGCACACAAAAACCCATACCCCAACACACCCCACTATACATCGTCATCCTCCCCCTCGCACAAAAACAATACCCGCTTCCTTAAAAAATCCATTAGTAACCCAACATTATCGATTTTTATATTTTCCTCTTTAACTCAAGTATTCTTTTAAAAGAGATCATTAACTATATACTTCTATCTAACACTTCACTCCTGCGTCATACATACAACCACCAGCTACACCCCAGCACACACCCATGAGGCATCACCGCCAGCCAAAAAGCAATACCCGTTCCCTTAAAAAACCCCTTAGTAACCTAAGCCTCCGTCACCACAGATGCATCCTGACAACGTCACCACATCTCTGTATATATGAATGTATATATGTGTGTGTATATATGTCTAAACAAACACACCAATACACTACCAACACAATACTTCACACAAAAATCCACCCTAACCCACCCCGCCAGCTACATCGTCACCCACGCCAACACAAAAAAGGCACTTCAAAAACCCTCTTAGTAACCCAACATTATCGATTTTTTATATTTTTTTATACATATATTGTATGTATACATGTATAAACAAACACACCAATACACTACCAACACAATACTTCACACAAAAATCCACCCTAACCCACCCCGCCAGCTACATCGTCACCCACACCAACACAAAAAAGACACTTCAAAAAACCTCTTAGTAACCTAACATTATCGATTTTTTATATTTTTTATATATATTGTATACATGTATAAACAAACACACCAATACACTACCAACACAATACTTCACACAAAAATCCACCCTAACCCACCCCTACAACATACATCGTCACCCACGCCAACACAAAAAAGGCACTTCAAAAACCCTCTTAGTAACCCAACATTATCGATTTTTTAAATTTTCCGTCATTATCGATTTTTTTATATATATTATATATATTGTATAAACAACACCATTATCGTATATTACTATATAAAAAGTCATACGTCTGATCGTCAGAGGAAGCCCCGCCGCTAAAATATATCGCTATATAAAAGTCATGTACCAACGCCTGATGCGCCACCTCAATCCCTTATATAAAAAGTCATGCGCCGCCGCCTGAATACTAATCGTTTTTTTATTTTTTTGCTATATAAAATGTCATCCCGCCTGATGCTCCACCTGCACACTGAGTATTTTCTTATATAAAAAGTCATCCCCCCTGATGCTCCACCTGCACATTTTCCCTATATAAAAAGTCACACGCCGCCGCCTGAAACGCCTCGTTTTTTTTTTTCTATATAAAAGTCAAGCGCCGCCGCCTGAAACGCCGCCTGAAATCGATCGAGTATTTTGCTATATAAAAGTCACACGCCGCCGCCTGAAAACGCCTCGTTTTGCGCATTGTATACTACTTATGATTCCTTCCACATATCGCGTTTTCACCTTTATCCGGGCGACGGGAAGTGTCATGGTAGCTACATCCTTGGTTGCAGTTTGAATCTCCACTGTTTCTGTGGTGTATTGATCTGCCTGCACCAGGTGAGAACTCACAATGGAATCATAATCTAAACCTGTATCATATAAACACCTTATGGTGACACCATTACAGATGACATCTTCACACACTGGGGGATGGTATGGTTCCTGTAGTTCCTCAGGTTTGACCTTTTTTCCCTTTTTTCCAGATGTCATAGCAGCACAATGAGGAGGTTTCCTTCTACAATGGTCAGTGTCATGATTGTTCATCTTACAATTTTTACACCATCTCTTTCCTTGGTTGAAAGATTTTCTTTCATCATATTTCCTTTCATCGAATTGTGGGGGTTTATTTTTATTGTCATACCGTGGCCTATCAAACTGGTGGTTACCTTTGTTTTGATCTCTAGGATCAAATTTATTAAAGTTCTGTGGTGCCCTAAAATTATCTACCTGTTTCTTTTTATTACCTGTTACCTCTGCCTGAGCTGCTTGATACCTTTCTGCAACATTTAGTAACTCACCCAGCCTCTCTACACCTTGTTCCATGAGAAACTTTCTCAGGTCTGGAGCCATGGACTCTCTTAATTGTTCTATAAGGACCATTTCCTTAAGATCTTGGGTTTTCCCCAGAGAAGTCCATTTCTCCAAGTATGTCTCTAACCGTGCAGAGAACTGGTGATAGGTTTCACCTGACAGTAGTTTAGCATTCCTAAATTTTTTCCTATAAAATTCTGCGTTCTTTTCATATCTTAACAAAAGAGCCTGCTTTAGCATGTCATAATTTTCTTGATCATGTCTGCTCATTTTGGCAAAAACTTCATAACCTGCCCCACGAAGCCCTTGAGATAACTTTAAGCTCCACCTTTCTCTTTCTAACCCATACGTGGTAGCTAATAGTTCATATATATTTAGATAGCTCTCAATATCATCTTCTTTCTCAACAAAATGATCTAACTGAAAGTTCATAGCTGAGGTTGAGGCTCCCTGACTAGCAGTAGCATCGAAGGTAAAGGGACTGGCACCATTTTCAGGAGCATGGCCTTGAAACTCAAACTCCCTTAGTCGTAACTCATGTTCCCTTTGTAATCTCTTCTCCTCCTTTTCTGCTTCCCTCTCTGCAGCCAATCTTCTGTCTTCCCTTTCTGCCTTTTGTTCTTCCAACTGGAGCCTCTTTTTTTCCGCCTCACGATCCGCCTCCAATGCTTTAGCCTCTTTGTCAGCCTCAATCTGCAGCCTCTTAATTTCTTTTTCAGCCTCTAACTTTCTTTCAGCCTCTTTTTCTAATCTTCTTTCTTCGCGTTCAATAAATTTGTCACATTCAGTAGTTACATAAGCAATCATAACTTGTCCTTTCATTCCTAACTCTTTTGCAGTCTGCACAGCAGCCGATCGAAAATTGGCCAGGTGCGCCATTTTCTAACAGGTAAATGTATATAATGTCTAACTAAACAATACAATCTGTAATTAATTATCCAAGGACAACCACAGGCACTGAGAGCTCAACCTTATTTAATTCCACCCAAGGATACCTTTTAAATTTTTATTATTCCCTGAAGTGAAATACCCCCAATATTTATAATAGGGAAAGATTCAAAATCCCGGACAGGACCCCAATATATGTGGTAAAGTAGGATGTTATAAATATCTATAGGGGACTTAGTGTACTGACTGAGATCAGCTGTGAAGGTATCTGTATCTAATAAGTGTGGTGTATTACAGATGACCTTACTTGCTACCACATTTATACCTCAGTCAGAATTATTCTGGAATATTGTGATGACTACGTTAAATGTCTAGGGTTATGAAAATGATGAAGTGTAAGTCACAACAACAACAAACAGATAAACAATTTAATTTATTCCACAACACTTTACAACACTGTGACACTCACACACATTTAACACTCTATAAGACTATCTTAAATGAGTCAAGTGTTTAAGTTTAAAAATATATGTATTAATTCTTTCAATAATGGTTATCCTGATTCAACTACACAGTGAACCAGGAATCACAATCAAATGTAATTACAAGTAATATGTACACAGTTTATATATATGAACTTTGTATTGACATATTTTCTTATTATTATTCTATGTGTGTAATTTGTGAAGTAGTAATATGAGGTAATACTGGTTTTGTTCAAGCTTGATTGTTGTTTTTCATCATGACTTCAAGTGTTTGATTATCGTGGAATTAGTATTGGGAAAAGTTCACAGTTCCTGTCATTTGAACCAATTAATTGTCCCTCTGTGTTTAATAAAATGTCAATTTTTGAGGGGGCACATAATGTTGAGCTACTCTGGCCACAGAAGCTTATCTTTCGTGATGGCGGCAGGAAAAGACTCCTCTGCTCGATTGCTTCACTGTGTTCTGGAGACACCTCACTGGTCGCTATCTGGACCAAGGAGTATGCTGTCAGCCTCTGGATTCAGCAAAACTCAGACCAGGTGCTGCTTCAATAACTAGGACCACAGTCCCTGAAACAAGAAGGTTGTACCTCCTACTTCAGATCTAATTTATAATCTATTTCCACACTGAACACAATACAGAACAAACACTGAGTTCAGAGCGGTAGGCCAACTGCTAGCTTCATCTGAAAAAATTTACACCAGTATACTCCTCCCTAATGGTTACTACGCCTCTGCAATTCCAGCATTATTTCCTTCTAGTCAATAAGATAGGTGTCAGTGTACTATTTGGCAATTCCATGCAGTTTTCTTTTCTCCGACACGTTCTGTTCAGGTTGGAGCACTATCTAGGCCTTGCCTCATGTTCGCTACTGAACCACGCACATATACAGACATAAATTATCAATTTACATTCAATTTTCATTAAAAAGATATCGAATATATCAAGCTTACCACAATTCATGGAAATAATACACAGATACGTTGACTGGCGATGAATATGGCACAAATTCCGATCTGCCTCTGTCCCAGACTTTTATTTAGAAAAATATGATCTGGATCTCAACGCACTGTTTCTTAGTAAGTTTATTTTAAAATGTGGCACTGAACTGACGCTCTTAATTGACTATATTGGCGGGTCTAACCAATCGGGCCATGTTTACACAGCTTTTCAAAAAAAGTACCCTTACTACCGTTTCCCCTAACAACAAAGAATTAGTATTTGAAGTCCGACTAATCGTGTTTAGCCTTACATTTACTTCTATCCAATCAAATAGGATTTTACATGGTGGCCCATTTCCCGTAAAATAGTGGTTTCAAAACATGCCACTGTGCGATTATTTTTTGTGTGTTGTCTGACACCCTCACTATTTTCTTTTGGCTAAAATTTGTTAATTCCTAGACTATTTGCGTAACACTTAACATATTCTTTGTCAGCAAGTCCTAAGGAACCCAAATATATAAGTTTTAAGGGAGCTAAGTGGCGGCGTTCAAAATATGTCTTTTCTTCTAGGATAGTCGTGGTGTTACCACCTCCTCACTTCCAAACTTTTAGGGTGTCTGCTGTACTGTCAGGCTTTCAAACGTAAACCAGTATAATGTCACGTTTCCTAATAAGCGTTTTTCAGGTTTTTAAACCTAACTCTCGTAGTTGTAGTGTTTTTTATCACGGTCTATTTGAAAAAAAGTTATTGCCTGTGGCCTTTCGCGCGGGGAGGGTGGCATTAATTGTATATCGCGAGACGCGTGTTAGTGTTGCATGCGTTCCTGCTTTCAACCCTCCCTCTCTCTATCCTAAGTTCATCTGTCTTTCCGTTTATGTTAACGTAGTGTATATAATGAAATTAATGGAAGTATTAATTTAGGTCATTACGCAATGTGCCTAGCTCAAGGTTTTCTTAGAAATACAGTACACGTTTTATTGTAGAAAGCGTGTAGTGATGCAGTAGGCTTTACTATCAACGTGAAACGTTACAATTTGCAGACGAAGTAGAAAACAAGGGGGATTTTTGTACGCCATTGTGACAGCACTGTACTTTTACCATTTCTCTTTCCTTTTATTGAATTTATGTGTTAGGCTTTACATTTACCTTTTAATTTATATATGTGGATTTAGAATGTTTCAGAGGTTAGCAAATGATATTCCAGGTTTGTCTGTTACACTGGGTAGGTCGGTTCTGCGTAAGAGGGGAGGATGAGGACACAGCCTTCTTGTAGCCCACTCCAAAGCGTTTTGTTGCAATGGAGTCGTGGACAGGAGCACGGAGTGCTTTTGCTGTGACAGCGTTTTACAAAAACAGGGATAGTTTTGTATTCGCTTTGCGCGAATTTCGGAAGATGTACAGGATGTATTGCACCTGTCCTGTGCCGTCAGCCCATGCTATCAAGACGTGGGTAAATAACTTAAAAGAGACCGGCTCTACATGAAGAAAAAATGGTAGCAGTGTGAAAACTGAGCGTACACCAGAGAATGTTGTTCCAGCGATTACAATTTTACTTCTGTTCAAAAACCTCTTTATGTTCTGTCGCAGAAGAATTAAAGAACACATTCTACAGTTACATCTCCACATCGACAACGAAAAAGATAAAGATGACGAACGGGAGGAAACAATAAAAAATGAGGATCAAATTGGGCGCCATACTATCCTATCGGTTGTATTCCTCTTGGTCTGGTTCAATCTAGTTCACGGTCCTTCCTATTTGTAACTCCTCGTGCCAACCACCCTCTCCGCATGAGAATAATAACGGATACGCCTTAAGGCCTCCATTCTTGTTTACTGGTGATATAATTCTGCAGCAGTCACCTGTGGAATAAATGCAAATGTCCCTATTTGCAGGTGGTTCCCCATCTTCTCCAACAAATATTGCAGCAACCTCCGTATTCAATGTAGGTGCATTATATCGTCTTTATCTAGGTCCAGGTTGTCACAGGTAGAGATAAGTAGGACGATGGATTCTGTCTCGGGTCAGACAGACTATTAAAGGGAAAGTGTGAATTGATAGAAAATAGAATCACGGGTGCAAAGTTGGGAGAAGATATGCCTCTGGAGTGTAGTGGTGCTACTCCTTCAGCCTACCTGGTGACTAACTTTTAATAAGGCAATCTTGCCCTGCTCTCCTATGTTTGTAAAAGACTTTAATCTAATACTCAGGAAGGGACACTACAGTTACTACACCAGCATGACATTTAAAGGGAAGGCGTTCTGACCAGCACAATAATAAGTTTTCTGGGTTTTTATTAACCATTAAAAAACTGCACAACATCCAACGTAGCAAAATGCGAACAAAAGAAAAACACGGTAAACCCGTGTACCTTCACTGAAAATAAAATATGTCGGAAGGATACACAGCAAAGAAAATGAACCTCCAAAATTAAAATATCCACAAGAGAAAATAAAAACACTGTAGCCACCTCACTCTACTTCCTTCCTACGCTAACACGGACACACCTAAATTCTCTCGAACCACCCCCGCGCTTAAGACCAAAAGTTCTAATACAGTCTTGCTGTCACATGGACAGGGGTCCCCAGTCCAATTAAATTAGACGACCGTGTTTGCCTTATTAAGTGATAAATCCAAAACTGAGAAGAAACGTATGTGGGTCAACGCTGTCCGGATGGACTTAGTAATCCACTTTTGCCAGGAGGTAAGCTCCAGGGAGAAATAGTAACATGTAACTTCCACTTTGCGACTACTGCAGTAACTCCGAGTGAAAAAAGGTGGTGAACTGGAAAATAAGCTTAATTCCAGCACACGAATATTATCCGAATGCACTGATCTACTGCTAAGCTCACGTGAGAACTTTCAGAGGCTGGCACTAGCTTGTTCTTTCTGGGCTATGTGATTTTATTATCACCAACAACCGGGTGGTAATGGGTTACACCAATATTGCCTGTATGTATGAATGGCAAGTTATAACAGCTCGTGGACGAGGTTGTATGCGCTGTGCTGCCGTAATGTAAATCCACGAAATAACGGCCAGCGGTAGCAATTTGCCAGTTATCCGTCAGTAAAGACGATTGAGGGCTTTTAAATGCTAGAGGCCATGCACCAATTTGTCTGGCAACGTTGTGCATAATAAATCTCCATAGACTCTGGTTGAGCCCGTAGATTACGAACACAGACAGCTCTCTGTTTTTTTTTCTGATCAGGGTCTGGGAAAAAAAAACATTTACATGGTTTTGTTCGACCAAAACGATCGACGCTAACAGACAAACAACCATCCACCCTCTCTTCTGTCTTCCACGAAAACGCATACAAATACACTTCAATAAACACGCTCTGTGTCCACACCCGCCTCGGGCAAAGTCCTCTCTCGCGCTTGGCCAGCGAGCAGACGAGGTGCGGTCGGCGTAACACACACACGGGCAGCCTCGCTAAGCGAGGTCAGACATTCACCTCACAACACGGTACGGGATACATAATTGACAAGCGTAATTGACATGTACGTGGGGAATACAATTAAATAATACTAGTATAGTTAAAACTTAACTCAGGATTAATCGAAGGGAACAGTAATCAAAAATGCAATATGTACATCTTCCTTCTGTCAGTTACATTTTATCTCTTCCATTTTCTTGTCAGTACACATTATCTCTCTATCTGTCTTCTTGTTATAACATATTATCTAGCTATCTGTCTGTTAAGTCTTAAGCTGAGTTAAAAACCTGTAGCGCGCTACATTAAATCACTTGCGGTCTTACGAAAGAGTTACTATTCGTTATGAATTAACTATTTTAAGCAATAGAATAGGTAACCCTGGGTAGATTATAGCTGCATAAAATCTTTTACGCTACCACTCCAGATAACTCTAAACAATTATTTCGATCTTACCAGCTTCAATGAATAATCTCCTTACAGACTTAATTCACAACTGCTATCAACAGGAAAGATAAGATGCACGCATGCTAGAAAATCCGAGAGCATGACTGATAGAGAGTTATAGAGACAGTCGCTTGAATACTACAAGAAGATGCCAGATGTTTTGGCTCACTTTCGCGGACCGTTCGAGACGAAACAGCTTACTAGCACGTAAAAAGACGCAAGAGCTTCTGATCTCCCCCGATTAAACAGAAATTCACGTACGCTAACCGCAGAGTTTCCTCCTGCGTTCTTAAGACAACAAAGGGATGACGCAACGTGAGCACGGCGAAGGTGTTCGTGAGTGGTGACTTTTGGCCACGATCAAAGCTCTCTCCCGTTAAAAGGAACGAAGAAATTACCCTGAGTTTCTCGAATTAAAGGAGACCCGTGACGTATTTAGTTTCCTGGGGGACCGATACAAAAGGATTGTTTGATCACATAGCGCCATGCGCGTGCAAGGAGATATGCATGAAGAAGGTCTACAACTCTGATTGACAGACAAGATGACAGAAATATCGCTGTTAGAGACAACGTTTACAGAAAAGTGGGCGGAGAATTTTGATGGACAGAAGGTAGACGGGTCAGAATGACGAGAAACCAGACCAACCTAGCAAAACTAAGGGCAGACAATTCAACCGTTCGCCACACAGGTCTTCTATAAATTCTATGAGCATAATCATTGATGGATTGGCCTGGGTTATTTCATGCATTTGTTTATATGATTCAGCAAATAGGTTAACTTGTTGTAGCATCTCGTCCAATTGTTGCATTATTTTGACCATACACCCTTGGTTTGATCGTTTTTCAAGCCGTTTTGTTGTTGCTTCAGCAGAATCGAAGACGTAACGTTGTCCATATCCTGGCTTATTTGCCTCGTTTGGATATAGCGGCGAGAGCAAATGGTAAATCTGACCGTGTATTCTAAAACAGTATGGACCATTTCCAGGCGGTGATTTAATCTCTGCGCCCATGGATGCGAACGCCATTGCTCTCGTGTACGTTCTCTGTAGATATTTGCTTCACGTGTATTTCCTGCAATAGAATAAGTGTCTCAGACAGTGAGTCGACTGAAACCTTTCCATCATGACAGCATTTAGTGTATTTATTTGACGTGTTTAACTCATGTCCCAAATATCTTGCATATCAATACTCACAGATGTAACACATATTTCCTATGTCATGCTATTCCACATTCATTACAGCTTGTTGATTTTTCGCATCCAGTACTTCTATTTGATTAGTCCTACGGCGTTTCGCCCGTCTTCTCATTTCCAACTAGCTTCTCTTTCTTCAATGTTTTCTGTCCGTCTTCGTAGTCGTAGAGTCTCTATTCGTGGTCTATCAGATCTCTCCTCTAATGTTTCATTTGCATTTCTTCTAAGTTTTTCTCCAAGTTTTTAAAGCACACATTGCAAATTACAACAAAAAGAAACTCTAAAATCTGTTGCCTCCATACACATGCAGGACTGGTCCGGGCACGTGCGACGTTTATCAGACCATATGAGACACAGCCATTACCGACTACAATACACACCAAGTATGCCTCCGTTGTCGTGCACGCGCACACGCTATAATTTTATACACGTCATGCTACGATTAGCATGATGATAGGAAACTCTACAGAGCGATACAACAGGAGGCAATCTTATCATCAAAAGGGGTCCACCCGTCGATCAAGTGTTTTGGCCCCTTAACCTCCTTTACACTCTAAGCGGGGGGGGGGGGGGGGGGGGGGGGGGGGCCCATTTAGGTCATGACTCCCAAGTGTCAGCCTCATTTTACTTGGTTTGGGATGTGCTGACGTTCCTGCTCTCAGAAAGTATGTATTTGCAGTGCTCGATCTGACTTTGCTATTTGCCTTCACCCTTGCCAGGTCTATTGCAGCAGCCAGCTCATTTAGTACTTTGTTGTGGCGCCATGTGTATTGACCTTGCCCTAATGACACCTTGCAAGCTAAGAGCACGTGTTCAAGTGTCTGCCTCTCATGGCACAGGGGGCACTGAGCATCATCAGACTTTCCCCATCTCACAAGGTTTGTGGACAATGGCAGGAGGTCCGACATTGATCTGATAATGAAGCTGAGTATAAGAGGTGCCATATGCCAAATATAATTCCATGTCAAGGACCTTCACAGGGCTCCTTGCCATGTAGTCCATTGGCCTTGTTGGGCCTGCTGCACCGCTTTTAGCATCCTCTTATCATTCTCAGCTCCTCGTATCTCCTGAACTACCATGTCTCTGCGTTCCCTGCTTGACGCCTTGGACCACCAGCGGATGTCACCATGGCCAAATCCCCGTCTATTCGTCTGTGTGTATCCGATTACCTCCCTCAGCTTGAGCGACTCTTGGACAGCACCTTCTTTTGAGCACCACAAAGTTCTAATATAATGGACGCACTGTGGTGTGCAAAAAGAGGTGTAACAGTTAGTTTTTGGGCTGCATACCTAAGAGAAAAATATATATAGATAGTGTTGAGACAGAAATTGTGACATAACGACATTAAACAATCAAAACCACTTGCTTCTAATGTGCTCTTTTGATTGATCTTAGAATTGCACAGTTTCTAAATATAGCTCAATTTTAGTGTTATTTCACTCATTTCCAATCATGATGTAATCATCTCCGATGCGTTATTTGCTACCAAGGCGGGAACAGGTAATCGACAAAAATTCAGATCGATAGGAAGAAAGAAGTCATGATTAAAGCAGTAGATGTACTGCGCCCTCATACAAGCCTCTCTGCAATCGTACATGCCGGGGTGTCGTCAGATTTAGATCTACGTTGTTTTTAATATCCCCACTGGTTTGTCCAAGCTGTGTCACACACGGACAGTACAATTTCTCACAGTCTGATTTGCATCGGTAGGTGAAAGATCACACGAGATATTGGTGCACTGGACAACTTGACTGTTGGAACAGGCAGCAGTCAGGACACTACACTGGGCCTTACAGATGGACAAACAGTCCACCATGGCGCCGGCAACAAGGGCCTAGAAAAGCAGACTAAAAAGAGAAAACATGCAGTCTGGATTAGATGAGTACAGATTATGTATATTGAACAACTTTTATTTAAGACCCTCAGAGTTTTGCAGATTTGCCGGGTTTCAAATCTTTGACACTCAAAGTCCCTATAATCTATTCATTGTTGAGAGTGCATGCAGCTTCCTTATTTGGTAAATTTTAATCTTTCAACTTTTTACCGGCATTGACGCAGTGGATAAGATATAATAACTGAAACAGTGTAAAATAAAGTAGAAATAACACCATTTACGAATTTAAGAACAGATTTTGAAGTAAGGGAGTTAATGAGCTGCAAATTGTCATTTTTTTTAATTTGTAGGGACATTCGTTGGATACTGAATACAAATGTGACAGTTAAATCAAAGTGCTTTTACAAACAACTAGTTCAGCGAGTCCCTTGTTTTAATTTAACACAGCTCTAGCAATAACCAACTTCCATCTTCTATGTGGCAGGCATGGCCAAGCCCAGCATAGTCTGCGCTGTTTAATCAGTGTATACATGCTCTGACGGCCAGCATGTGACAGCACCTCGACATTTGTCACTTTGTCAGAGAGGCTTTCATGACTTCGTCCAGCGAACCTTTCCCAGCAGCCTTGTACTGATGTTTATTATGATTGTAATGTATGCTAGACTTGGTCTAGACATGAATAGTAAAAATTAGTTAGGAAATTTAGGCGCTTACATCTCAATTGGTGATTAATAAATAAAGCCTACTGAAAAACGATATTGTGTTATTATTTGTCATTCGCTTTGTTAGTACAATTACCTCGTTACTTCAGAAACTTCTCTTCTTTCGACTCTCCATAGAGCACAGGCCTTCAACAAACGTATACCAATCTTTCCTGTTCCTTGCCATTTTTATGAGCCTTTTTGCGCACCATATAGGGTCTTGTGGTTGAAAGCTGTGAGATGCACAAAAGGGCATGGATGCAAATGTGTTTATTCGTGGTTGTGAGAGTGACGGGAGATTTTTAGGAGTAGCAACGAGAGCATTGTGTGCAAGATGTTCCTCGGGACTAGCAGTGTTTGAAGAGCGTTAGGAATATGTCAATACACCGGCTGCATTATAAAGGTAAAGATAAAGAATCCTGTTACACGCCCATTGAGGCATATTGGGAATATGCTGTTAGGCCCATATTTTCTTGACCATCGGCACACTAGGGGTGATGTGGTCAGCATCACGCCGGACGCTTTAACCTTCCCAGAATTGGTCTGGTACCCAATTGGGGCTGGGTCGACCCAGGAACCGTTTGCGGCCTAAAAAAATCCCACCTCATCTGGGGATCGAACCATAGACCACTGAGCTAGGAAGCCAGTGCACTAAACACTATGCTACCGCGGCTCCCGGCTGCATTATAGGCAGTGTTGAATCTTATGAAGGAGTCGTCTCTCAATGATATTATTTTTTAGGAAAACGTTGGATACATATATATGGATAATAAGGAAATATATAAATAATACGGACGTTTCAGCATCAGTATAATTGATTGCTATTGAATAATTAACTGCCCGTGAACGTGGCAAGGAAATGTGAATAAAGTTGTATGTGCAGAGAAGCACTTAGATGTTCGATAGACGACTGAATTATAATTAAGTGGCTTTTATGATATAATGATGATCAATGACGTTATGTCAAGTTAAAGTGGACGTTATAAAAGATGTTGTGTGCGATTTGGGACTTCAGAATACTATTGACAAGTTACGTTTTTGGCCGTTTTGTTTTAAAGTATTGTATATTCGCTTATTGATACCATACCAACACCAGATAACAAAACCCCCTAGCCTAATCGTACGTAACAGCCAACAGCTCAAGTTGTTCTTTCCAAGTTTTCTTCATTCTCTTCACGTCTTTCTCCAGCTCCCTTTTCCATGTGTTCTCATGGTCTCTCTCTCTCTGCTTCTCCTACCCTCGCGATTCCAAAACAAGGACTGTATAGTAGTGCTATAAACAGGTTTTCTCGGTGCATGTCCCATCCATTTCCAGCGACTTCTCTACATCTCTTGTTTTACTGGCACTTATTTGATCCCCGTAACCGGTTCCACATTAGTGATCTTGTCATACTACTTCAATCCTTCTATTCTTCTTCTACTTTCGTTGACTTGAAATATATTGTCTATATCTACAATGTTGTTTCTTGTATAAACTTCACTGTCTTTTGTAGTTCATACAGGGGTCCGTACAGTTTTGCTTCCAGTGTTGTGTCTCTGGGCCAGTGGGTTCGCCTCAATATATCATATTCGGGGCAATCTTGAAGTATGTGCTCCGCAGTCTGGGGTGCCTGTCCATATGTACACACGGCTGAATTGCCAATCTTGATTTTTGTATACATGTGGCTGCGGAGTCGGTTGTGTCCTGTTCTAACGCGCAGAATGACAATTTGTTCTGATCTGTTCATAGCTTGGTAGTCATCCTGTGTTGGTGTTGGTGGCTTTCTGATTGATTTGATCATCTTTTTCTTCTGATGGTACGTAACTGGTACATCCGTGTCACGAAGTGGTTTTAAGTTTATAGAGTTTGCCTGAATGAAAGCAAGACCCTAGTATGAGAAAGTCTGAGGAAATAGAATTTAGATGGAAAATGACATGCCTGTGGACAGATGAGACTATTGACTCAAGGGATAGAACCAGGAGTTGACTCTCTCCTTGCCGCTTCGTGACTTCAGAAAAAGTTATAATCTCACTCCCTCTAGCTACCTTTAAACACAAGGAGATAAGGTGTATAAAAACGACCACAGACACCACTATACGGACCACATATAGGTATAGTAAAGAATAGAAGCTGATCCAGTAAATATTATATGTATATATTTATTTACATACAAGAAAAACATAAAATGGCATCGTACGTCATCAAGTCAGTCGATAGCGTGCACTGTTGCACGGCCTGAAAACAACGTACCAATTAGATTAGATAGACACTAGAAAAAAAAACCCAAATCACATTCACTTTTTCTGTCACCCTGCTGAGGAACAATAAAATGATTAGTGATTAAATAACTCTACTATTGTGGGGGCTGTCCACTTTAGCCTCCACTCTCTAATACAAATAAGATTCTACTGTCTCAGTCCGGTTGACTCTTCCTCAACGAAAAAACATCTACACAGCTTCCATCTTGGTAGGCGATATGCGCCGCTAACTAACACCACTGGCGATGCTAAAATAATAGACTTGGAGTAACCCAAAGGCTCAGTGTCTATCCTTCGAGTGGACACTGAACAGACCCTACTGGTCCTGTCTATTTTCTCCCTCCTTCTCTCTCTCTCTCTCTCTCTCTCTTGGTCTCAGTGTCTCTCTAACACTCGACGACTGATGATGCGGCGTCTCCGTTACGCTCTTCTCTCGTTACTTTCAGGACCTAGGTATGGTAACCCTGTCACCTGTTCCTGAATTTGGTGATGACGATGCTGTTCAGGTATCAAGCCTGAGGTGCTTGATAAACTGTAGGAACTACTCTGCTGCTGACTGGCTTCTATACGTTCCCCTTTCAACCCGCTCCAGCTCTAGAGGAAAACCACAGCCGTGATTTCTGGCTGTTTAAGATTACACCAATCTTCCGGACCACTTGCCGTTGCTGGAGACTATAATAGCGATAAGCTATGGCTGTACGATAAATAAACCTCGTTCCCGCTAAAGCATGGGCACTTTACTGCAAGAGACCTAGGTTATTTTCGTTGTGCTTCTGATGATAACTCGAGTCCTCTGACCCCTTAAGATATGTCTTGTTGCCGTGGGTAATTTTGCACATGGGCAAATTTACGCTCCCCCACTATTCTGCCGTCACCCGCTGAAATTAAAAAGAAATGCGTCTAATGAATACAACTCCAACATAACGCATCTCTAACCCAACTCCTCTTACTCAATACTCCACTCGTCATGTACAACAATACAAAAAAAATAATATTACCCACGTGGCACTTAATCTCCCTCCTTCTCTCTCTCTCTCTCTCTCTCTCTCTCTCTCTCTCTCTCTCGTTCTGCATAACAATACATAAAATATTTCTACCCACGTGGCACTTAAATCTCCCTCCTTCTCTCTCTCTCTCTCTCTCTCTCTCTCTCTCTCAACTAAAATCCGCCAGCCAAATAAACAAAACCTGTCTGGCGGGCCACTTGGCCGTCACACATGGCTACCCACGTGTCAACATTTTCAACTCGGGAACTTCTTTTGTCCGAAATTCCGGGGTCTCCCTTTTTAACATTACCCATTGAGGTTTCCCGGCTTGCTCCCAAAAATTAAATTAAATCTCGCTATAGGAATAGTTTCCTCCCCTAAGCAGTATAACTCACTTACAACGTAAATCTGAACCCTCCGACAATATTTCTCACATTTAAGGCTCAGTAAAATTAACGAACACACCAGGGATTTCCCCATAAAATTACATTAGGCAATACACGGAAATAAATGGTGGTTTTACATAACGTTCTACAAATATGGGCACACGTGTTTCTCACAACTTCACACACTCCTATCTACTGCCAAAATCCCAGAAAGAATTATACACACTTTTTACATTTACATCGTTCTACAAAGAAAGTAATGGATGGCGCTGGCGTTTAAAACTTAGTTAATGTCGCCGACGAACTTTTACTTACGGGCGAAGATTTCTCAAAACCCCACTAATAAGTAAAATGATTAATAAAATTCTACATACCAATTATCGCTGTTGTTCCCCGCAATGGAGACGATAATACGAATTCTGACGGCTGACAATATTTCTTACGATAGAGAACTGGGCCGCCGTTTAACTGGCTATTTATACACCCAGGGAACCACTCCTACGCATCATCGCGAAACCCGCGTGGCTTAAAATTGCGTCACGTTACCTGACGGCCGCGTTCTTCCGGACTCGTCATACCGCGTGCCGGAAATGGCGATTATTTCGTAAACAACGAAATCTCCGTGATCGTGAAAAAATCTATAAGAGAAAAAACTGGCCGAGTGAAAAATAAACCTACCATCGTAAAACGACCCCATTTAATTTATCTCCTCAAAAATACCAAACACGATATATATTCAAATGAGAAGAAATAAAAAATGGTGAAAAATCAAAATAAAAGAACAGGATCGGCCCGGAAATACAAAATAGACGACAGAATCGGGCCGGTTGAAAGACAGAATTACAGTGCAGCATCACAATCCGGTGGCTCGTCTGCAGCATCTTCTTTAGCCAGTCGGTCCGCTCTCTCGTTTCCTGGTATTCCACAATGAGACGGTATCCACTGCATGGCGATCCTGCACTTGTTGCACAGTTCAGAAAGTAGGGCTTGTATACCTGACAATTTTCTGGACTGAAGTGCTTGGAGTGTTGATCTTGCATCTGTCAGGAATACTACAGGCTGTGGACCGAGATTGGTGTTCAACAGTTTCTCAATTGCCACCTTGATTGCCTGGATTTCTGCATCATAGTTGTTACATAATTTCCCCGTTGGTACTCTGACCGTATCCATAGTGTTGTTTGGGTATTCTATGTATTCTCCTCCATTCTTTACTGCATTTTGTGCTGACCCATTCGTGTATACTCGGACCCAAAGGTCCTGTAGGTATTCATCATCCAGGAAACTGAGAGTGACTGTCCTACATTGCACGCTGTTCTGTTCATCCCTGTCAAATATTCCTTTCACTTTTGCCTGGATGTGTAATGGTAGTCCATGCTACTCTCTCGAAGGGGTTTGTTCTGGCACAGACTTTAGCGGGTTGTCAACTTCAGGCAGGTATGACGTTTATCTATGAAATCGTTTGGCCTGATGGATAAAGCTGCTTCTTTTCAGTCGCCCCATTGCTAGGTTTTGCAATCTGTCCTTCATTGGATGGCTCGGCATACAGAGCAACTTGTCTGCCTGTGTTAGCCCTTTCGTGTCTCTGCGTTCTCTCAGTGCTTGTATCTTCCCCATTTTCTCCATCTCCACTATAGGCGTTGATTTAATTGTCCCCGTGATGACCCTAAGCGCCTGGTTTTGCACCTTATCTAGCTCTTGTAATGTGGTGTTTCATGCTAGACACCACGCAGCTGACCCATAGTCCAGGTGTGTCGTATACCCTGCTGGTAAACTTTACTAAGTATTTCCCAGCTGGCTTCCCGTGAGGTTCCACTTAGTTTTCTCAGGATGGCTAACTTCCTCCTGGCCTTTGTTGCTGCCTTGTTGATGTGCTGCTTCCATGTCAGCCTATCATGGAATGTAACTCCGAGATAGGTGGGTTGTTTATCTTCTCTCATGAGCTCTTCATTTATCTTGATGACACCAGCTTTTTGTTTGGGAGAGAGAGGGCGAAGAGCGTAATGCTGCAGGTCTGTGTCGATGCTGACACACCATCTATTTGCCCACGAGGTTAAGGCATCTATAGCTCTTTGTAGCAGTTTGGTGGCCACTTTTGCATGCTCATCTGTGCATTTTATTACCAGATCATCAGCGTACATTGCCACTTTCATTCCATGTGGTAGTTCAGCAACTAGGTCGTTGATGTGGACTAAGAAAAGTGTGGAGACATAACCCCTCCCTGAAGGACGCCATGATGCAGTAGAATTTTCTTACTCTTGAGGCCATCTAGTTGTTCTCTGGCTCTTCTGTTATGCAAGTATGCTTTCACCCATTTGTACACCTTACCTCAGTTTCTTCAGAAGCCTTTTTTCCAAACCTTGTCAAATGCTTTCCTTAGATCTATCCATGCTGCAAGTACCAGTTTCTTATCTTGGAACGCATCCTCAATCTCTTGGGAAAGGTAAGTTGTTTGATCTTCGGTAGAGTAACACTGCCTAAAGCCCGCTTGCTGTGGTACAAGAAGGTTTTCACTTTCAAAGTACCACTGTAGCCTGAGATTGATGATACGTTCCATTATTCTGCAGAGGCAGCTTGTAAGGCTGATTGGTCTGTGGCTGGAGGCCATGTAACTGTCTTTTCCTGGTGTTAGGAGTGGTGTGACGTGTACTGAAAATATTGCCTACGGTAATCTGACAATATTGGTAATCCCGATAGCGTGTTATGACTTGCTAGCAAAACCTTGCAATTTTCTGCCTGTCTTACTCACACAAGCTTATTTTTCATTCACGCCTCTTTTCTTTGAACATAAACAAACGAAGCGTATACAAACTTTCGTGACCTGCCAGTCATAACAGGTAGCAAATAAGGTTTGTTTATCGAGTCTTCTCACGCGAGCTTATCTGTCAATCATACGATACCTGACAAACCGCACGTGAAGAACCAAAGACCCTTTGAAGTTTGTACTCAGGGCCTGGGCTCTTTGATCTTCAGATGCGGCATTCGAACGGAGAGAATCTTCGAGAACCCCGTTACACGGATATGTCTTTGATGGCGGTTGAAACCTCGCCAGAAGGCCGACCGTAAAGCTTTTATCTTGGGAACCCTGTTTCTGATTCTCTTGATACACATGGTAACGTGAAAAGTAACATCATCTATAGATCAGAGAACCATGATGATATATAAACTGTGTTTTCTTAAACCTGCTAGCAATTGTCACTCAGAATTTTTGGATAGTCTAAGCACGGAGTTCTAGAACCATTGTGGAAAATGTGTTAATGGCATTCGTGGGGATCTTTTCATTATGAATTTCTGGTAATAGAAATTAGTGTTACCAATAAAATGTATTAAGATTTTACCGCTTATAATTCACTTGGATTTTCTAGCTGTTAGAACTAGTGAAATAAATAACGCGTAGCTATTTCATACCAGATGTGCAGTTATAATGTTAATTTTCACCACCCGCTTTCTCACACAAGAAGAGACGGTTTTAGTTGACTGATCTATATGTTAGTCGCGACTGATAGTTACAGAAAAAAATTCTCGTTTTATTTCATTGTGCGTATTTATTATAGGTGCCTAGTATTTAATACCATACGATGACTAACAGACGCCGACAATTTAATAGCTATTAACGACAGGCGATATTTATGTAAGTGTGCGTATGGATAATTGAATAGTAATTAACATTGTACGCTTGATCGTTGACCGGGAGCGGGAGGGGAAGAGTTGCATATCTCAACCCAACCTGCACTCGCTAAGCGACGAGCGATAGGAAAGGCTAAAGACACCGTGTGCCTTTTAAATTTAATCAGGACTGACGGATTGGATAAGAGATCGTCTTGTCCCCGTCTGTGTGCATGTATGTAGCTATATAGAATACTAGCATTTTTTCCATAAATGTTTTTTTTTATATATTTCTGCAAACCTGATCAAGGGCGTCCAGCGGTCTTTTTTGGTCCTTTCTTCAATTACTGATTGGTTAATGTTGTCTCTTTCTTGTCATCAATTTCATTTGTGAGCCAAAGATACATGAGAAACATTTTAACTTGTAAATTGAACTGGACTTACTTCTTCTTTCTGCGATCGCATCTTTGATGTTTACACCGTCAGACGAGTTCTCATGATGAATTCGACTGTTTTTTGAAGTTCCTCTTTAGCTCCATATAACTTTGAGTTTAGTGTTGAGTCATTGGCCAGTATATCTTTCTTAACTGGTCATACAGAGGACAATCCTGTAGAACATGCTCAGCAGTTTGTTCGTTTAATCCACATGTGCACAGTAGTGAAACAGACAATCGCTGCTCGTGCATGTGTTTATTCATCTTGTTATCCCCTTTCCTGAGGCGAAAAATGGTTATCTGTCCCTGACGGTCAAGAGTGTGGTAGTCGTCGTTGGGTTGATTATGTTCTCTTCTGATAGTCTTGATAGTTCTCTTTTTCTCAGTGTATATGATTGCATTATCTTCTTGTTCACATTCTGATCCCTTTTTTGCAAGTTTATCTGCCTTTTCATTTCCGGGTACACCACAATGAGATGGTACCCACTGACGTATGGTTCTCTTTTTGGCAGCTACCTTGTTTAGTTCATTTCTCAGATGCGGGAGTTTACCACCCTTGAGAGCTTGCAGGACAGACAGTGCATCTGTGAGGATGACTACCTGGTGGCAGTCAGAGTGGGTGTTATAAATCATATTTGCAGCTTGCTCTAGAGCTTGAACCTCAGCTGTATAGTTGGAACAGAATTTACCAGTGGGAATGTGCCTAGTCTCATGGGGGTTGTCAGGATATGAGATAAAGATACCGGCACCTCCATTCCTAACAGCATTTGTTGCTGATCCATCTGTATAGGCATGTATCTATGATTGATCGGGATAGCTTTCTTGGATCATACTCAATGTAGCAGTTCGTTTTTGCAGATCATTATACTCATATCCACTTGTGAGACCACTGACTGATGTATTAATTTATAGGGCACTGCTGGCCTGTTCCCATGATACAGGGTATAGGGTGGGCTTCAGTGGTGTTGTCTTCATCGATAGGTCTTCTTGATGCCGTCTTTTAAGTCTTTTTCCCCGATGCACAAAGCTGCTGCGTTTTAGACGTCCTAATGCCAGATCATCTAGTCTTGCCTTCATTGGGTGCGTTGGCATACTGTTGTACTTTTCCATCTGGATCATGCTTTTTGTGTCTCTTCTATAGGACAATGTCTGTAATCCAGCAGCTTTCTGCATCAGTGATATTGGTGTAAATTTCATGGCTCTTGTAATGAGCCTGAGAGCTTGATTTTGCACCTTGTCCAAAGACTGCAGATGTGAGTTAGCAGCTGATGACCATGCTGCTAGGCCAAACACTAAGTGTGGTCTTATTACTTCATTATAAATCTTCTTTAAAGTTCGTTCATTTGTTCCCCAGTTGGTACCTGCTAATTGTCTGGGTATGCCTAGTCGTCTTCGGGCCTTTCCCACTGCATTTTCAATATGCCTATTCCATGTACGCCTTTGGTCAAATGTCACCCCAAGATAGGTGGGGCAGCTTTCTTTCTTGATCATAGTTGTCCCTAGGTGTATGTTACCTGCTTTGTCCATGGAGGCGAGAGAGAACAGTGTTGTGAAGGTTTTGTCTGTGTTAATTGTGATAAGCCATTTCTCTGCCTATGACATTAGCATGTCTACTTCTCGCTTTATTCTATAATTTGCTGTGGTGACGTTTTCATCAGTGTACCAGAGTACTAGGTCATCTGCATATAAGGCAGCTTTCACTCCAGCGGGGAGATCTTTTACCAGGTCATTGATGTAAACAAGGAAGAGTGTTGGGGAAATTACTCCTCCTAGAGGTACCGCATGATAGAGCAACACTTTTCTGCTCTGCAGACAATCAAGGATGACTCTAGGTCTCCTGTTGTGCAAGTATGACTGGATCCATTTTATCATGTTGCCTTGGATTCCACTTCTCCTAAGTTTTGCAATGAGGCCATCTTTCCACACCTTGTCAAAGGCCTGCTTGAAGTCGACCCAGATCGTTAGGACCTTTTTCTTCTCGTGGAAGGCATCTTCTATTGCTTGAGACAAGTAAGTAACTTGGTCTTCTATACTGTAGCATTCTCTAAATCCAGCTTGTTCCGGCACCAGGATCTGCTCAGACTCTAAATACCATTTCAGTCTGTGGTTGACTATTCGCTCCATAGTCTTCCCAACACAGCTTGTGAGACTGATTGGCCAGTAAATTGCAGCCTCGGTCTTACATTTCCCTTTCTTTAGTATGGGTATTGTGATGGCTTCTCTCTATACTTGAGGTACCGTTCTTTTCAACCAACTGTGGTTGAATATCTCAAGCAGTTGTATCTTTGCTTCTGAGCTCAGATTTACTAGCATTTCGTTGCTGATTTTGTCTGGGCCGGTGTGGTGGAATACATTGATACAGCGATAAAATCCTCCATTTATAAAGATAAAAGTTAAAATAAATTGTAGGGATAAAATATCGTCAAGTTACGCTGCGGCTTTTTCGCCCACGCCACAAGCGCGTTGATTTGGTAGACCGTACCATCAAACTAATTATAACATGGAGACGCAAAAGGCCTATTCGTTTAGACGGGGTAAGAAAAGGAGGGAAGAAAAAAATGATGCTGTCTGCAAGCGTTTGAAGCTAAGCCTAACATACGCGCGAACTCGTAGTTAGTGTTTGAAATACGAGGTAAAGTAAGAACATGTAGCCACTTGAATCACGAAAACAGTCTTAGCTCTTATTTAGAATGACGTAAAACTCTCGAAAATAGCTGGACAGCACATGAAAAAGAAGTGAACGAGTGGTAGTAAAGATTTCAACACTAACATGGAAAAAATATGGAATTCCTTAATAATAGGTTTAGAATAATAAAAGTTAGCTGGTTTGATAGCCTATCTTTTCCTGACAAATAATATGCTTTTAATTATTTTTTTTGTGTAGTTGGTCCAAAACCAAGTGCAATTTTGGGAAAACCCAAGTTCGGACCGACCGACAGACAGAAATACACTACACACTAGACCGAAACTGGACCCAAATTGGACATTTATGTTTGAAATTTTGAACTGTAGAGGGGAAGTACTCTCATTGGACGGAATAGTTAATGTTATTGAAAAAAGTTGCATGCAAGTTGCCATTTTGTTGAAGACTGTCCATACAAACAGATCGTTGAGGCTAAGAAGTTTGCCGTCCATTGAATATATACTAAGAATAGTGGGAATCCCTAGTCTAGCCAGCAGCTCAGCTGAGTTTGTGCTATTTCAGCGTATCTGTGTGTTTTATTCTGAATTGTGGTAAGGCTAAAATTATTAACCTTTTATTTTAACAATTCTGAGTGATTGATACTGCCATATAATGAAAAATGATTACGACAATTGAGTACTTATTCTGGGTCCCCAGCCGACTGTTCCAGGGCCTAGAAGGTTGAAATATAATATGATAAACTACCAGAAATGTAGAATACAGATGTTTCTTTTCAGATGGTCAGGAGGAAACATATCACCCACTTATTATATGGAAAAAAGAGATTAATGAAAATATTTCAGATGCAGTGCAGTCCATAGAGGAATGGGAAACTAGTGCTACTTGATAACAGCCTTGATGTGGATGTGCTGGGTCGGTCAGAGAGATCTGACCCTGTCTTTTATTCCATGTATTATGGCTTGTAAACATAGTGGATTAGGTATTGTGTTAAGACATAGCCTAATTTTGTGGTTTCAGAGTTTCTTTGTCTGGCACTGTGCTAGTGCCAGATGTTCTGGAGAAGTCCAAGTTTGTATGAAATGAGATGCCTACCATATTACCTCAGAGCATGTGAGGAGTGGGCCTAAGGAACTACTTTCTTCCATCGTCACAGGCCAGTTAAGTATTAAAGACCTGGCCTGCTGAGATTCATCAACTACTATAATAAAATTTAAAAAAAGCAAATGAACACGGTTACATAGAGACTGGGGATGATGCAAATACCCCGACCCGACATCCAGCATTAGTTTCCAAGAGACTTTTTTAGTTTTAGTAAAAATAGTAGCAAATTTAACTTATATATATATATATATATATATATATATATATATATATATATATATATATATATATATATATATATATATATATATATATATATATATATATATATATATATATATATATATATATATATATATATATATATATATATATATATATATATATATATATATATATATATATATATATGTTCAAGTCTTTCATGTGATTATTCAATTATAAGTACTTCTATTGACATTAATTCATATTTGATTTAAAAGTCCTGACCAGAAGAAAAACTTGGTTCAGGACAAAATAAATTTTGAAAAAAAATTGTAATTTCTAAAATTTAATTACAGTGTTAATTGACTTGATGATAGAGCGTAATATTAGTGTTTGTGTATGTGTGTTAGTGTAATTAATTACCAGCACACCACATTTCATTACCCTAGACATTAGACGTAGCTATCAGTCATATTAGTCACAAATAAGTCTGCTTGAGGTCATAGGTGGTAGTAGTAAGGTACTCTGTAAACTCACATAAACTGTTATCCTCAGGGACCTTCACAGCTGACCTCATTCAGTACACTAAGTAACATAGCAATCACACTTAATAACATCAAAACCCACCACAGCCGGGTGACTTTTGGAACTTAAGCTTGGAAATAGCGTTCTGTCGTTCTCCTAGTGTAATGGGTACCCTCATTAGGGCAGGAGTATCCGTCTGTCCCATGGTTGCTAGTATTTCTTTTCTTATCTCTCTCTGATGGTCTATGTTAATGGATAATTTGCTTTCTGGACTTACAAAACCCAGCATTAGTTTTTTTCAATTTTATCAGCCGACTGGGATGTGAAACCAATAACATTATCCCCGATTTCTGACAGTCGTACTCAAGGGTAGCATCTAGAATTTACGCTGTTTCAGAATCGGCACTAACCATAGAGCCAGCCGATAGAATTATCATCATCATCGTTTGTAACATTTTAGCGACCAGATGTTTCCCAATACTGGAAGTATTTTCCTCTTTTTTTTTAAACTGTGAACGTCAACAGCACGTTTCGCTATACTAACTATTCGGGGTTACATTTTGTTCCTCCAGGGAAAATTAAAACACCAGATTCGGCGTCCACCTCCTTAGTTTTGACTTGTTAGAGGATGGACTGGGGCCAATTTAGGAAATAAAAACACCTGGCAATTTTATATTCAGGATAATTGTATATCCAAGAGATTTCACCAAGAGTAGGTAAGCGTTATTGAGTGGCCACTGTATGACAGAGTGGGTGAATCTTTTTCTTTGTTACAGGAACTTTAACAACATGGGATTTTGCTCAAACTTGTTTACTTTACTGGGTAGCATTTAGTAGGAACTTGTTTCTTTACTGTCTATTCTGTAACATAGTGCTAAACTTTGACCTTTGGGTTATTAACTTTTTGGGTACTTTTCTCAATAGGGGGAGGGCACATTTATTCTGTTATTTTTATATGTATGTAAATCTGATTTTATTTGATCTTTCTTTAGATGTTTGATGTTTTCAAGTTTAAATGATAATAAACAACAAAAGCAACTTAACTTTGTGTGTTTGTCAGACCCATACCCAATTAACCGTAGTTTTTATACGTTTGTGTGTCTTGTTGTCACATAGCAGTGTGTGTGTGTAGTTAAACTTATATTTATATATGAAGAGGGCAAGGTTGTCTTATACTAAATTATAGTCGTATAGATAGGCTGGACTAGAGAAACGTACTGTGATAAACGAGCGCCAAGGCCTTATAGCTCTATCTTTTCGTACATCTCTCGTATTTTATTTTCTCCCACATTTGCGCTCTTTCATCCCACATTTGCTATTTCATCGTTTTGATTACTCGCGACCGGTATCTAGAGAACCGCATTTGTTCTTTCATCGGTGGTAAAATAAAGTCTTTTGATTGAGTCCCCATACCTGACATCATCGTTTGAAGTCCACATTGCATCGTGATAAATCTGGTGAAAACACATCTGGTTCATCCAAATCAAGCATCTGTGCATTATACAATTTATGTGGACTGTTGTTATCTTTGTTGCTCGGCCGCTGTCCATACAAGCAACTGGTCACCACATTGGACGCCCAGCTTGGCCAGGTGAAAACGTCTCATGCTGTTTAAACAAACCGGCATGTAAATCAATAGGCGGCACCACAGAGGGGACATGTTAGCATGCTGGCGACAATGAATGGAGGTAACAAAGAGTGCCGCCAACACACTGAGCGATAGACAATCAGAGAGTAATGTGACAGCACTTTTGCATTGACCAGCCAATTATCTCAATACCTGTTTGTCAGGCAAGCCAGGCAACGAAAGTTGGTCGGGAATTACCCCACCCACTTTTGGACTGACAGGGGACAAGAGCGATCCTGGGAATGAGTGACCAGAGGGTCTCTTAGGTATTGGTTGTATGAGCGGAGTTGTACGTCACCGGTCCAAGGAACCCACATTGGACTTCTAGAGATATAATATACCGCGTAGCTCGCTAGAGAGAGGAGTCCAGTTGTGGCCGGGTAGCAGTTGTGGGTTGCTGTTTGTACAGAGAGTGTTAGATTGCTAAACTAGCTTGTAAGCTAGAGATTGAAATTTCTCTCCTACAGTCTTACAGGAGTTTTTCAGGTTCTGGGACGATCCTCTAAGGTGTATTAGTTAGGAGCAGTTAACAAAGCATTATAGTTTTCTTAACAGACGTTCCTTCCTTCCTTTACAACATATATGTGTAGCAAGGTATATAAATGGACGACCTCTCTTTGGTCTCAACTTGAATTTTATTCAACTCAACTTATATACATAATGGCGTGAAGGTTAACAGTATATTTCGTTTAAATACCATGGTACATTGCTTTCATTAACATAGCGTAGGGGACTGACATCATGTGAATCACTCAGATTCAACATTTGAGGAAAATTCTTCCCTCCTCAATACCACTTAATGAGTAAGTATATGTTTGCAGTTCATCACTCTGCTTGTTCATTTATTCAATAGCTCTGTTTCTGTAGTGGATTTTGATGGTATTGTATGGTTGATGTTACCTAGTGTGATGTATGAGGTCAGCTGTGAAGGCTCCTGAGATAAATGTAGATGAGAACATAAGAAATATTATGGAATCATAAATGGAATGCAAAATCATATGACATAATAAATGGAAAATGTGTACTTAATTATTTCAAATGACTGGTTAATAGTAATTATATTAAGATAGTCACAGGAGAACTTATAACTAGATATGCTGTTGGGATGGTGTAATCACTCCCAGTCTATGACTGCCAAACATTGTCCGTTGACTTTAGGAATAAATATATATAGTTTAATTTCCCCACTGTCATGGCTTTATTTACTGGTAAATAGGGATAATTTAGTTAAAAATGTCGTTGGTGAAAGTCCAGCAGGCCAGATATAACTTATCTCGCCTGCGTCGATCCTGTACAAAAGTCTTGTGGCCCCCACCTCTCCGTGCTGGGGGCAATATACGGCTGCTCTGACACAATGATAGACTGCTCTGGTCAACACTTGTATATATTACTACAGCATTTGACACCGCTTTGGTGCCAAATAGAAACTCACAGTTCTGAAACAAAAGTATTGGTCATGTGTCAGAACTCTACTTCCTGAACCACTTCTGCACACAACACTACACAACAACAACACCACATAGACTGGGTCAGATCTCTCTGACCACACAGCACATCTTACCAAGTTGGTTTCACATAGTATCAGTTCCCCAAGACTACATTACATCTGAGATATGTTCAATAGCTTCCTGCTATTAAATACGATAGGTGATATGTTCCACTGATCTCAACACTAGATCCTTTTTTCATAGTTTCAGTTAGGCGTGCCTATATATTTTCTTTGTATGTATGTCTCTAGACCCTGATCTAGGGCTGGGGATCTAGAGCGAACACTTACTTGTCGTAATCATTTTTATAATATGGCAGTATCAATCACTCGAATTATTAAAATATACAGAATAAATATTGTTCATTCTTACCAGAATTCAGAATTGAGAACACAGTTAAAGTTTGCTAGCAAAACTCAGCTGAGCTGCTGGCCGTATGATGGCGTCCCACTATATAGTTATATTTTTATGGAATCAACACCATCAGGGATTCAAACTGCGTCTCTGAACAGACTTATGTCGAATGGCAAACTTTCACCTCTCTATCCCGCTACTATAAAATGCGTTGGCCAATCGCCGACTTCCCCCCTTTCTTTCAAATCTTCAACCAAAAGTCACTTCAGTCAATTCTCAGTCAAGTATGTATTACGGTCTGTTAGTCCGTCTGTCTCTACTTGTTTTTTCATAAAAACACACTTGGTTTTGCATGCATTTCCTACACGAATCTGCTGCCTAAGTTATTTTTAGCTACAATTCTCCACCACATTCCCTCTCTTTAATTACAGCTCGATTTTACGTTTGTAGACTCAAGGCCAAGATTTTGGTAACTTTTAGTGACATGGGTTAACAGTGCATTCGCTTGTATGATATGAACACTACAGTCTTTTGTCAATATCTTCTTTATTATCTATCCGTCTGTATAAATGAAAGCGTATTATTTCTCTGCTCAAGATGGGCTATCAAACTAGCTAGGTTTTATTTTCATAACTCTAGTATTAAGAAAAAACATATTTTTTCTCAAGTTTAATTTTTGAAATTTGTTCGAGAACCTTCCCTCATGTGTTTTGCCGCGGCATTCAAATAAAGACCAAGTATCGAAACACGCCCAAGAAATGACTGTCTCGATCAAGAGCTAATGTCCGTTTCTTGTCCATTTCCTTACTTTGTGTCAACTAGGGACGTGAATTTTTTTTTCTTTTCACCCCCACTTGCGTCTTTTTGCCGTTCGAACTTCAAACACGTGTTCAATCATATTTTTCCTTTTTTGTGTCCTCCGTTCTCTCCCGTCTACAAAGGGTAAACGTTTCGTCTGCACTTCTAACTTGTTAGTTTTAAATGGCGGTGGGAAGGGCTGGCATGGGCGAGCATGTCTCCTAGTATCTTACGCATTATTTTTAACCCTACATTTCATCGTTAATTCTGGAGATATTTTAACGTTGTATCATGGTGACATCATCACAGTTTCATACCGCCATGATTTTCCCTTTAGATTTGCAAAAACCATCCTGTCTCGACCTGTCAAATATTATAGGATAATTATGGCAACAACTTACTGTCTTCCAGTTCGGAATTTAAACACAGATAAGTACACTTGGAAATTAAAGCACGACAAACTTCAGATTTTCTAATCCCACAATTAGAAAAATCTTGATTGCAGTAAACCACTGCGTTCAAACACATCTGCTTGTCTCAAGCTAGGCACGCACACTGACTTTCTGGTTCTGGGCCGCTGGGGAAATCGCGTCTGTTCTAAATTTTCTGAGCTCACGATTGCATAAAAACTAATCTACGCTATTCTTTTTTTTTATGGTCTGTTTCTACTATAACTTTCCGGTTTACTTTTATTTTTCTAACAAATTCTTATCAACCCAGCTATAGTATATTTTTGGTTAGAAGTGATAATTCCTAAAAGTGACGCACTCACTTTCACACAGTTGTTATATTGTGAGGTAGAGATTAAATCCCTAAAACGCCTAGTCTAAATACACGTGTTTATTCAGAGGGGATAATAATTCATTTCTGGGGTGAATTGTGTTCTTAAAGAATTTTGCGAAGGGAAAAGAAGGTTATAGTCCGTTCGGAAATTCGTGCCCACAGAAAGTGTCAATTTTCTCCAAAACTGTTTGTTGTATGGACATGAATTTGTGCACGCAGTCTTAGATTTTCCATGCAGTTATTAATATACTTTTTGCCCTTACAAAACTCATGTCATGTTCGAATTTCTTCTTTACGTTATATAAAAAACTCTTACTGTTGTCTGGGTTAATTTTTAGTAGTTTTACAGGAAAGTTACAAGATCCGTTCAAAATTTTGTTTTTTAAAATTAGTTACTCGCGACTGTGTACAATAGGTGCGCACTCGTGCGGACATGTAGTCACTACACTAATTAAAAAAAATATATATTTTTGAACGGATCTTGTAACTTTCCTGTAAAACTAAGAAAAATTAACCCAGACAACGGTAAGAGGTTTTTATATAACGTAAAGAAGAAAATTCGAACATGACATGAGTTTTGTAAGGGCAAAAAATATATTAATAACTGCATGGAAAATCTAAGACTGCATGCACAAATTCATGTCCATACAACAAACAGTTTTGGAGAAAATTGACACTTTCTGTGGGCACGAATTTCCAAACGGACTATAGTAGATCTTATACAGATTATTAATACATTTTCTTATTTTTTGTTTTGTTTAACCTCACAGCTAAATGTGCAAAAGATAGAGTTTCAATTAATTCTTTTCACAACTGATAAATAACATCAGAAGATTTTCATAGAAGATGATAGGATGATAGGAGGTAATTAATAGTTCATACTTCACCTTCATCATCATCACAGTCTCCCATTCGCACACACTCTCATGCACAAGATACTTAACATCATTAGAATTGAACTCAGAGAGAGATCAATAATGAGTAGTAGTATAAATGAAAGTCAACCAGTGATGTTAAGTGTGAAAACTTACGAAGACTTTTGTGTGTCTTCAGTTCATCAGAAGTCTGAGTCTACACGCAACATGTCTGACGTCTAACCAGAAATAAGTTATCAAAAAACGGACATTTGGCTAGCAGAATTCGCCATAGGACATCTTTCATTCCTCAATTAAAAAGGAATATTTTCTCACCCACAATTCAGAAGGTGGACGCAGCATTTTTCGTCACCATATACTGCTGGCTCACAAGTTCAATACATAGTTGTCACAAGTTCAAATCACTCGAAAGCTTATTATCTGAAATCCAGCTAAAGAGCTCAAAAGTGGAATCTCATATTTATACCAAGTGCAACACACTCTTAAGCGCATTCTATGAAGCAGACTCTAAAGTATATTTTATGAATCACGACTACATACGCAAGATAATGAGTCTACATATCACTAACATTTCGTGAAGATATCCAGTCTGGCCAGTACCCTCGGGAGATTAGACAACAGACTTTTTTAATATGACAGCTATTAACTGTTGATCAGCACTACAGAGAAATACTCAAACAGTGAAGGAATATATATATACATATCTCGTCAACGTTCTCAGTACGACAACAGTTTTCATCAGAACGTCCTCGGCTTAGAGATACCCCACTCGACATAACGTATGACAACTTGGGACATTTTATGCATACATGTGAATCATCGTATCCATAAGAAAAATTTAGAGACACATGGGCTGTGTAGATTACCCACCATTTTGGTAACACGTATCATATCACATCATCATCATTTCGCTTTACACCAGTTCATTCTCAATTAACTACTACTTAATTAACTGCAATTTTAATATCTCATCTGTGTGTTTTGTGTGAATCGTATTTTACCACTATCACGTTCTAACCATTACTAACCCTATATGTGTGGATATTTAATTAATAAACACAACAATAGTTTTGATCATTATCTAATTTGTTAATGTTTCACTCGTGCTGTCGGTGTTACATATTCACAAATAGGAACATTTCTCTACTCATTTGAGGTTGGGGGCTTTTTCTGTTACGGGATCTAAGGGCAGAAGCTAAGGTCGTGGGGAAACAGAACTCTTTCCATAATTAATTAGAAAACACTGTCCAGTGGAAAGCATTTGCATTCCCGTCTTCTTGTCCCTATCTCGAATAGGTCTTTATTCTTTCTTAACGAGCCATTTTCTAGAGACCTTCTACCTAATATCTCATGGGCTATTCCTGGCAAAAGCTACTGTCGTAGTTGCCCTAATACGCACCACACGACACTTACTCATTTTAGAGACATATCTTCTCCTTAAGATATACACCCGTGAAATCTATTACTCACAGATTTTTCTCACGTACTTATCACCATCCATTCTACTCAGACGGGACCAAAAAATACTCAAACCTATCGGTACGACATATAGTATCATGATTGCTTCCCTTCAGGTCTGTGAAACTCTGCCTGAGTTCCAACATTTATTACACATAAGGGAGGGAAACCCGAGGCCTGTAAACAGTAAATTAATATGAAACAAATATAAAGGTATGTTATCAGGCACTCGCAGGAAATAAAGAAGCAGAACACCAGACAACAGAAAAACAACCGACATGAGTGGCTTACCCAGGCCTCGGGTTTCCCTCCCTTATGTGTAATAAATGTTTATACAATACCAAACCTACCCACTATCCTGTTCTCACTGTTCTAGTCTACTATCATTTACTGGACACAGTATTAAGGTCCTTGTCTTGTTGGATTCGGCCTATAGTGCTTGATAGAAATACAACAGAAGTGATTGCGTCATTAATAGGCTGAACTGCCCATGGTAGACTTCTGGTGTCATGTATTGTGGTTCGCACTGTTGACCTGCCATTGAAACATCATTTTTTGATGATGCGTAGATGGCAGGGCGGATAGTGTGATTCGCTTGCATGGCTAGGCGGGGTTGTCGCACGGAAGGTCCAGTGATCAAATCCTGGGTAAGCCACTCATGTCTGTTGTTTTTCTGTTGTCTGGTGTTCTACTTCTTTATTTCCTGCGAGTGCCTGATAACATACCTTTATATTTGTTTCATATTAATTTACTGAGTTCCAGCATACGAGGGAAGGTAAAAAAGTAATGCCTCCTATTTTTTTATGTATGTAAATACTGCATCGGTGTGCAATTTGTAAATTTAGCAGGATTCCTCAAACACTCTTCGGCATTGTATAGCATTACCAACCTGTTTCAGTAACAGGTGGCACTACTGTAACAGTTTAAAAATGGCTGCCAAAGACGTTCGGTTAAAACAACGTTATGTCATGGAATGTTGACAGGCAGACATAAAGAAATAAGGAAAACCACTGTCATCAACCTCCTGCACCGTTACGAAACTGAAGGAGAAGAGTTTTTATCGTATATTGTGACAGGTGATGAGACTTGGTTCCAATGGTTGTTATTGCCGGGAGTTGTAGTGAGGATAAGCTCTCACTGCAGATAAAATACTTCTATGGCACGCGCCTCAAACAGCCTCTGACAACCAAGTCCAGCTCCCGGCCTTCACGTGTGGCTCAATTTGAGCCCGGCGGAACTGTTTCCACTGACGGGAGAAGGGGCAAAGGCGAGCGACTGGCGCCTTAAAACCAGCAGCTTCGGGCAGATAGGGCTCGTGATCCTTGGTTGGTAGCTTATCTAAGAGAAGGAACTCTGAATTCAAACCACCGCTGCCTTGGGGGAATTGGCTTCGGGAGTAAACCCTGAGGATAAATCCGGAGTCGGAGTCCCTAAGGCAGTCTAATGTCGATTCGACATTATTCTGGCAACTCCTGCGACATGGCTGGTACCAAACTGTATCGGCTACTGCCGTTCCTTTGGATCTACCGGCTGTGTGGAGAGGGGGAACATGCTGCATGGGCAACAGCTTGATCTCCATATAACTGTGCCCAAGCTCGCGCCCTGGAGAGGACACTCCAGCTTCACCCTATAGGTGTCGGCAAAACACGGGAAGTAGCAGTTACCGGTTATAAGCATTATGCCCAATTGGCGTAGGGCATGGCGCCAGGGGCTACTTCCGACAGTGGGAGAGGTTCTAGGATCTCACTGGACAGCTACCGCCCGCTTCAAGCTGGGCAGCCCCCAGTCAATAAGGTGTTGTCCCGCCACTGTCTGCTTTCCCCATTGGGTGCATGGGGATTAGGGTCAAACCCGAACTGTGGACAGAAAATTTTGCACCAAGCAATTATCGAAAAAATAGAAATAAGCAAACTCTCAGATTGGGATGCTGGAACGTCCGGACTATGTTGACTGGACTATCCGAAAACCTACAGGATGTAAACGATGTAAGGAAGACAGCCATAATTAATGATGAGCTTAAACGACTTCAGGTGGATATAGCTGCACTTCAGGAAACGCGCCTGGCGGGCTCTGGAATGGTGAGCGAGAAGGACTACACATTTTATTGGCAAGGGAAAGATCTTGATAAAGCTAGAGAACACGGAGTAGGTTTTGCGGTCAAAAAATCGCTAACTAACATGGTTGAACCAGGCGAGAATGGATCAGAACGCCTGTTAACGCTCCGCCTGCAAACTAGCACAGGTCCCATCACCCTTGTCAGTGTGTATGCTCCTACTCTGTACTCTGCCTCAGAAGCTAAAGATGAGTTCTACGAGAATCTAGCAGCAGTAATCAAAAGCATACCTAGGCAAGAACAGCTTGTTCTCCTTGGTGACTTTAACGCTAGAGTGGGTGCCGATAATGTTTCATGGCCTTCGTGTCTGGGCAGGTTTGGTATTGGCAAGATGAATGAAAATGGACAACGGCTCTTAGAGTTGTGCGTCCACCATGACCTCTGCGTGACCAACACCTACTTTCAGACAAAACCCCAGCATAAGGTGTCATGGAGACACCCACGATCCAAGCACTGGCACCAACTTGACCTGATTCTCGTCAGAAGGCCACTCCTCAGGTCTGTGCTCTCCACGCGCTCGTACCATAGTGCAGACTGTGACACAGATCACTCCTTGGTTTGCTGCAAAATCAGAGCACAACCAAGAAAACTCTATCGTGTCAGACATGAAGGGAAACCACGCATTGATACCAGCAAGATGTCAGACCCTTTCATGATCGCTCAATTCACTGCGACCTTCAAGAAAGTGCTCAGTAGCCCTCAGCATGGTGATACTATTACAGAGAACTGGGAGCATCTACGGAACACCATTCAAAGTACTGCACTTGCCACCTTTGGTAAGAAAACAGCAAAGTCAAATGACTGGTTTGACGCTTCATCAGATGTGATGCACCTGTTATTGAAGCTAAGCGCAGTGCTATGAATGAATACAAACGTTCACCGAGTGCCAGAACCCTACAGATCCTGAGGGCTACGAGAAGCAAAGTTCAACAAACTGCTCGACGCTGTGCAAATGACTATTGGCTCCAGCTCAGTGAGAGCATCCAGATCGCAGCGCAAACAGGCAACATTAGACAAATGTATGACGGTATAAAGAAAGCACTTGGCCCCCATAAAAGTAAGACGGCACCGCTAAAAACCATCAGCGGAGAGAAGCTAACCGATAAGGGTAAGCAGATGGAGAGGTGGGTCGAGCACTACTCTGAGCTTTACGCTAGAGACAATACCGTTACGCCTGCAGCCCTTGATGCTGTCAATAGTCTGCCAACTATGGAGGAGCTGGATGCCGAACCAACATTAGAGGAACTCAGTAAGGCCATTGATAGCTTGGCCTCTGGCAAAGCACCAGGCAGTGATGGGATTCCTCCTGATTTAATCAAATGCTGTAAGAGCACGCTATTATATCCCCTGCATAGGATGCTGTGCCAGTGCTGGGAAGAGACAACTATTCCTCAAGACATGCGAGATGCCAAGATTGTAACACTGTATAAAAATAAAGGAGACAGAAGTGATTGCAATAACTACAGAGGCATCTCTCTTCTTAGTATTGTTGGTAAGGTTTTTGCCAAAGTCATCTTAATGCGACTACACAAGTTAGCTGAGCGCATATATCCAGAGGCACAGTGTGGATTCCGAGCTGGCAGATCAACAACAGACATGATCTTCTCTCTCCGCCAGCTTCAGGAAAAATCAAGAGAGCAGAAAAGACCATTATATATCGCCTTTATAGACCTCACAAAAGCATTCGACCTGGTTAGTAGGGATGGACTCTTTAAAATCCTCCTGAAAATAGGCTGCCCTTCTAAAATGCTGGAAATGATAAAGTCATTCCATGACGACATGAAGGGAACAGTCCAATATGCTGGAAGCACGTCACAGCCCTTTGATATACGAAGTGGCGTTAAACAAGGCTGTGTTCTGGCTCCGACCCTCTTCGGAATCTTCTTTGCCTTACTCTTGAAACATGCATTCAGAGATGCAACTGAAGGAATATGCCTTCACACTAGGTCAGATGGCCGTCTGTTTAATCTTTCAAGGCTGAAGGCAAAAACAAAAATCAGAAGGGTCACTATAAGAGACTTGTTGTTCGCTGATGATGCTGCAGTCGTCACTCAAAGCCAACAGGAGCTTCAGAGCTTGATGAATCGCTTCACTAAAGCATGCAAGGACTTTGGCCTCACAATAAGTCTAAAGAAAACGAATGTGCTGAGTCAGGATGTGGGTGCTGCACCAGTTATCACTATCGATAACTATGAATTGGCAGTGGTGCACCACTTCACATACCTAGGGTCTACCATCAATGACAAACTCTCACTGGATACAGAAATCGACAGCCGCATTGGCAAAGCTGCAGCTACCTTTGCCCGCCTCACATCGCGTGTTTGGGGAAACTCTAAACTCACAATGAAGACCAAAGCTGCGGTATATAATGCCTGCGTCACCAGCACACTCCTATATGGCAGCGAGACCTGGACGACCTATGCTAAGCAAGAAAGAAGGCTCAATACCTTCCATTTGCGGTGTCTACGCCGCATCCTCGGCATCTCGTGGAAAGATAAAGTGACAAATGTCGAGGTGTTGTCACGTGCTGGCCTTCAAAGTATGTATACGCTGCTTAGACAGAGCAGACTTCGCTGGCTTGGCCATGTTCGCCGCATGGAAGATGGTCGCATCCCAAAAGATATCTTCTACGGACAATTAGCAGATGGCAAGAGAACAGTTGGGCGACCACAGCTGAGGTTCAAAGATGTGTGCAAGAGAGATATGAGGGCACTGGACATGGATCCAGCAACATGGGAGGATGAAGCTGCTGATCGCACTAAGTGGCGATGCTATTTACGGCACCACCTCAGATTGGGCGAAGAGAGGCTCACACAAGAAGCAGAGGTGAGGAGAAAACGTCGAAAGGAGCACCAGGAAAATAAGCAGCTGAGGGCTGCCACCTCAGGGGCGCATTCCCATAGTCAGTTATGACTGAAGGGGCTATTATTATTATTATTATGATGAGACTTGGGTTCATTATTTTGAACCAGAATCCAAGAGGCAGTCAATGGAATAGCATCACACAACATCGCCGACAAGAAAGAAGTTCAAAAGTTCACGATCTGTAAGGAAAGTTATGGCCTCGTGTTTTGGGATGAGAAGGGTGTGATTCTTCTCGACTTCTTGGAACAGGGAAACACGGTGAATGCAGACCGTTACATTGAAACTTTGAAGAAGCTTAGAGGTCGTGTTCGGCGACTTTACCCATTAAAAGATCAGAGAACTGTACTACTGTTGCATGATAATGCCACGCCACACACCGCTAAACGCACCTTTGATGCGATTGCAGAATTTGGCTGGACATTATTACCACATCCCCCTTACAGTACCGATCTTGCACCTTCTGACTTCCATCTGTTTGGACCACTGAAAGAAGATCTTCGCGGACATCACTTTGAGGACACCGAGACCCTTAAACGCACCGTACGTCAGTGGTTTAGGAAAAGGGACACAATTTTTTACCGTGCGGGGATACATGCCCTTGTGAGAAGATGGACAAAAACTGTAACAAATAACGGAGACTACATTGAGAAATAAATTTTTGAAGTTCTGACTTGGGGCTACATTTCAATGTGAATTTTATCTGTTTTCTTGCCTATTGAATGAAATTAAAAATTATGAGGTATTACTTTTTGACCGTCCCTCGTATATTGAAGATCTGCAGCAGCTTTGTTTTTGCTGCGGTTCCCAAGTTCTTAATCATTTCATTGGAAACTCCTTCAACTCTTGGCGACTTTCTCATTTTAAATTTGGATATTGCAAGCTCCAGTTCTATGAATGTGATTGCTGCCTCTATAACTTCAGGTATGGTTCCATTTCGTCCTGCGTATTGTTGTTTCTCACGAGTCTCCTGTTGCTTCTCTGGGCTAACTTCGAGGTTGTTGTCTTTAGCAAATTAGTCTGCAAATTGATCAGCTGCCTGTTTTCCCATGAGGATGTTTCTATCTTTGTACAGTGCAATCTTCGAGTTTCTCCCTGTACCCTCATCGTTATGTTGTTTTACCAGCTTTCAAAGTTTCCTTGTATCTCTTTCGAAGTTCAAGGACTCTGTTTTCTCCTTCCAGCTTCTCCGCCTAGCCTGCAACTTGGCCCTTTGAAATTTGGCCTTAGCTTGCTGATAGTTATTGTGGTGTTCTTGGCGTGGACTGGTCTCTGCCTGCTTTTGAGATGTTTCCACGTCGTTTTGCAGTTTCTCTAGTTCACTATTCCAATATGGCTTGTAGTGCTTATGAGCCACTCTAGGTATTGTTTCACGAGCAGCCTGTAATATGCATCTGCTGAACTCATCGACTAAATTATTGATGTCTTTGTCTACAGTCAGATCTCTAGCCAGTATACTAGTACGGTGCTGGTACATTGTCCAGTCTGCCTTCTTGTAGTTCCACCTAGAGAGAGTGCTGCTCTCCTTGACTAGTTCATTTTTCCACAATTAGGAAGATTGGCCGGTGGTCGCTGCCTCCAAGTTCTTTCCCTACAACGCGTGTGGTCTTCCACTCCAGGCCGGGAGAGTGGAATGCCAGGTCTGGTGTAGAGGTGGTGTGTCATGGTCTCCAGTAGAAGGTTGGTGGGTCGATTGATTGGTTAATGAGGATAAGACCATTATCATCCTGCCAGTTTTCAAGCTCCTCGCCTATCCTGTGATCATAGCCCCAGCTTTGTGAGTAGCTGTTGAAGTCTCCGCATACAACCAGTCTTTCTTTTGCTGGGATTGTGTCTAGTGCCAGTGGGCGGTCGCTCGGACAGTAGTAGTTGAGCAGGTGGAATTCTGTATTTTCTGTCCTGAGATGAAGCATCTGGTATTCCGCCCCCTCCATATATGTTTCAAGCTGACATGACACATGAGTATCAGTATTCCACCCTTTCGCCTGTCTATTCGGTCGGATCGGTAGCACTGGTAGCCTCTGATTTTGAAGGCTATGTCCTTGTTGAGGTGGGTTTCTTGCTCTTCATTCAAGATATTTTCGAGCTCTAATTTTTAGCTATAACCGTCTATTTTACTGTTGATGCCTTCAGCATTCCAGTTCATTATTTTAAGTGGTCTTTGCTTTGCTTGGCCAGTAGCTCTATTCTCATGCCTCCTGGCTCCACGGGGCAATTGAGAAGGACCCCCAGTAGTAGGGGTTGGGCCCTTTTGAGGCCGAGGGTGTCCGTCACAGGGAGAGTGCCATAACGTTTTGTAGATATAGGCATATTTCCATTGCGCGTGCGCGTGGCATCCTGATTGCTGTGGTGCGCCTCTTGGTTTGGTTGCCTCTGTCTTTAGTACCTTGACCTGCTAGGGCAGACTGTGGTCTTGCTCGAGTGTAGGAGGGCCTGGCCAGTCTTGGTTTTTCGGCCGCTGATGGCTGTACTTGAGCCCCATCTCCACGTCAAGAAGCTGGCCTCGATGGGGCCTTCTGTTCTAAACAAGCATCCATTGCCGTAAGGGAGTGAAGTGTTAGAGACGTTGTGACCGGATTGTCTTCCCTGATTTGCAGTAGTGGTCCACGAGTGGCCAAAACTTAAAAGTATCTAATATGGGCTTCAAAAGTGTCTATCTTCGCACAAGATTACTCTTGGCAGAGGTGTAGATAGAAGGGTAATGACACTTCTATCCCAAGAGAGTTTTCACAAAACATCGAGATAAGCGAAAACAATGCTGATTTGGCTGAGCACGTTAATTCTAGAATCTGCCGACAACTTTTGTGAAGAATTACGCAATGATTAATTTTAGCTCGTTAAGCCTCCACCTCTGATTTACTCAGTGGAATTCTTATTATTCTGGTATAGCTATGTTTAGAGAGTGTGTAGTAAATTGACCGAGACAAACATGTAGGGCTTTTAAAGGATTAAATTGAAATTAAATTTGTAAAATTACAAATAACAAAATTTAATAATCACTTGCGTTTTAACCGTTTGAAAATAATTTGAATAGTTATGGATCAAGAAAAAGTTATCATCACTGTCGTGATGGGATGTAAATTTTTTACAAGAAGTTCAAGTGGCAGCATATATTGAACTTAGCTGCCTATGACGGTTCTGCTACTTCTGATGGATTGGTTCTTTTTACACTGCTCACGCTCGTCGCTGGTCAAGGTTGTCGGGTGTAGCTCGTTTCCCAGAAATGTCAGGGAGAGTCTACGAAAGTTGCTCCATCGTCTTAAAGCGTAGGCCACTTGTTCCTTCTTGTTCCAGAGAAAGTACTTTCTTCTGGTACCACCAATAACTATGGTAAAGAATAGAAACGAAACGATCTCCTGAGTATTGCGGTTTCCGACACATAGTTATGTGCCCCCTCTTCTATTCCACCATCCCATTTAACTCAAAATTTACCTTCGATGATAATTAAATTTAATCCCTCGGGAAAAAAAAAACTTTCTTTGCATTTAAATTGAATGGCTTTTAAAGTTACCTTACATTTAAATGAAAAGGTTAATAGTACAGATAGAATGTATTTACATTTACATTTACACTGGTTTGAAACTGTAAGTATTATAATTATAAAGTACCTCATTTCTTTCATCTTTCCCTGCCTGCTCCATATAAAACCTGGAACTCTGTATGCGTTTAGTTCTCTTTAAGAAACTAGCAATAAAGCAATCACCAGCGCTTGGCAGTGGTGGTTCATGAAATTATCATTCTATACGCAAAGGTTGCCAGCCTCAAATTACTTTGACATCCTCTAGCTATTTTCACATATTAATATATATATATATATATATATATATATATATATATATATATATATATATATATATATATATATATATATATATATATATATATGCATGTTAATTCACATATTAGTAATAAAATACAGAATGTAAAATGACATCTTACGCCAATCCTGGCTCACAGACGTTTTTGCTCGGAGGAATAAAAGGCACTGGCAGATGCCTTATTTCACGTGTACTTGGGGTCATTAATTTAACTTTAATTCCCTCTCTGCCTCCGTGTGTTTCCTTCAGTTTCCTCAGACAGTGGCTTTCCTTATTAAAATGATAGACATTTCCTTGGCTGTTTTTGTATCCGTCAAGACTCCAATAAAAGGTCCCAGCTGATAAAATGGAATTTCTGAATTCTATCCTGGCAAGTCTGGTGTCTTGGCAAGCGATCTTCACAGTAGATTTGACTGACATAAGCGTCAGGTTATAATCACTGTCCTGCCCCCGCATCTGTTTGTAACGAAGCTAAGAAAGCGCCAATCGTTTCAAACCAAAAAGTTGGGAGGGGGGAGGGGTGTGGGGGGGGGGGGTGGAAGCGATTTCAAAATATTCCTGAAGTGGAAAATTTTTGAACATGATGTTAAGGTCATGTTTTTCATATATGGCAATCGTGACATTCAATTATTCTCGTCAATGAATACATATAACTTCTTACATCTACCCGAAAATATTACAACGTTTCCGCCCAGGTGTGTCTGACATCCCACCAGGTCGATACTTGACCGGCGCTCCTTGTGTAAACACAAACTCCTGTTTGATCATCTGTACTGTGTCTTATCACGACAATAATTAATCGGTCAGACGAGCCATATCAGCGCTAAGTAGACTCGCTTGGCCATTTACGTGCGAAAACAGTCGCACCCTTGTGGTACAATGGGATTTCTGTCGGTCAACCTTGCATCACCGTCTACTCTATCCGTAGGGATAGACAGGTAAACACAAAGACATGACAACTATTGCTGAGAGAAGTGTAAGAATTTTTAAAATGAGAAAATATCTGCTACACTGCAGAAAAAAAAATGGTGCTACTATTGAAAAGCACTCAATTAAATCAGTACAACAAATGAACTGAGTACTGCCGTAGTGAAAGAGAGATGGAGAAGCCGGGGTGGCCCCAATCCGTTCTGTGACAGATGTCACTATACTAGGTCCAGCTTTGAGAGGTTGGGTGAACAGTTCCGTTCCTCGCGGCTTTTTCCTTCCTTAATTAAGAGCAAAACCACGTACCCATTTACAGCTAGGTAGACTGAAGAGTGACTCCACTGTATTTCGAACACGGTACCTTTGCTGCAAGAGACCAGAGCTCCAAACACTCTGCCAGTCGGACGCTCTTTTTTGTGAGAAACATTGTCGTGAGCTGCCCAGTTAAATAATTAAGTTGTTGATATTTTAATTTGAATCTCTCTGACCAATTCTTTAGTCTGTTGTGAACAGTTTGCAAGATTGTTTGAAGGTGTTCAATTTGTTTAAGTTGGTTGTATCAGTTTCATGTATATATTGACTTGTAACTTATGTTAAAAAAAGAGAAAGGTCTTTGAGAGAAACGTCTGTAACCAACACGGACCCTTTACCACAAGTTTTTTCGGGAACCTAAGGAAAATGCGTGCACTGCACCGTAAAAACAGCCAGAATGAGTATGCCTTGCAATCATTTCATGGTGCATTTATGGAAAATGCGGAAAAGTGCGCACAGCACGGTGGAAACTAAATTGATTGCATGTTAAAAGATTATTATGGTGCATTGACCATTGTGCATAAGTCATGATGAGTTTGACCATAAAGATGCAATGATGTTAGAACGAAAATAACGAAATAACAGCAGAAGAATTAGTGCTTTCATCAGTGCTTGCAGTAGAAAGTGCATAACGTAATTATTTGCCTTCATGTTTTAGTGGGTTACTTCTTCGTAACAAGATATTCTGTAGTTCAGTGTGTGAAGTTCAGTATTGTTAGAAACAGTCCGGTCTTGCAGTTTCGCAACAACAAATGATGCTGTTCAAATCATTGTGTTGTTCCGTTAACTTCGAAATACAATTTGCGTTTTCGAACAAAGAGAGAAAGACTGTGTGGGTGTTGATTTGATTATCTTTCCTGCCCTTTGTGGCGTTCATTAGACAATCGGTATCGCTCATTCAGGATGTAATCATATTCTTCTATTTCATCAGAAATGTTTACCATTATTCATGGGAATAATACATATGGCAGTATTTTCACTACGCTTTTCAGTTTCGAAAACATTACTTAAATCATGGCAGTCAACTGAAATTGTAATGTTTGTGAGTATGTGTGTGTACAGATTAAAAGTAATGTATTGATCACACACACACACACACACACACACACACACACACACACACACACACACACACACACACACACACACACACACACACACACATATATATATAACTCGTGTGTTACTGGTGCCCGAAAGAGGAGCAAAGAATAGTAGCACTGTTCCCTGCCATCCATGTCGTAGAAAGCGACTAAGAAGGGTTGGGCATGAGGCTGGTTACCCCCATCATGTAAAAAAAAAATTAAACTACAAAAAACTTCAACAAACATGGACAAGTCAATTAAAGAAAATAAAACACAGCCATCCAAGACAGGGGAAGGTCCTCTCGCAGGTAGGCGTATGATGCAACACAGAGAAAGCCGAAAGGAGTCTGTGTTACTGACTAATCTTCTTTCTTCTAGGAGAACTTCCAGATTTGGCACCTGGAATGTTCGGACATTAAACGAACAAGAGAAAGTGGCACAGGTAGCAGCAGAAATGAAGGAATATAAAATCGATGTTCTGGGACTGTGTGAAACAAAGTGGAAGGGGGTAGACAAGAAGAAACTCGTCACAGGTGAATTGGTGCTGTCCTCAGGACGTGAAGATAAAAGTTCACACCACAGTGAAGGCGTAGCTCTTATGCTATCTAAAGAAGCACAGAAAGCACTCATTGAATGGGAAGCCGTTGGACCCAGAATAATAACAGCTACTTTTAAAACAGATAAAACGAAAATAAATGTAAATGTTATCCAATGTTATGCACCAACTAATGACAAAGAAGAGTCTGTGAGAGAAGCATTTTATACTAGACTACAGGAAATTATGGAAAAAGTAACAAGATGAGACATCACAATTTTGATGGGTGACATGAGCGCGAAGATAGGTACAGTCAACACCGGCTTTGAAGAAGTCATGGGAAAACATGGGCTAGGAATAATGAATGAAAATGGGGAACTATTCTCAAACTTCTGTACTTCAAATCAACTGGCTGTAGGAGGAAGCATGTTTCCACATAAAAGAATACACAAGGCAACATGGATATCACCAGAACATAGAACAGAAAATCAGATTGATCATATATGCATAAACAAGAAGTTTAGATCATCATTGAAGGATGTGAAGGTATATAGAGGAGCAGATGTGGCATCAGATCACCACCTTCTGATAGCCAAAGTAAAAATGAAACTCAAGAGATATGCAACAATGCAAAATTATAGACAACAATTTAATGTAGGACATCTAAGAAATCAAGAAACAATATCCAACAAATTCCAAGTGCTCCAACAGCTGGAAGAGGTAGAGAATACAGAAGACTATTGGCAGCCAATCAAAACTGTTTGGAATGAGACATGTGAAGCAAAACCAGAAGTTCTAAAGCCAAGGCTCAAGAAGTGTACACAGAAGCAAACAAAGAAGTAAAAAGAAGTATCAAAAGAGACAAGAGGAAGTATATTGAAGAGTTGGCAAGGAAGGCAGAAGATGCTGCAGCCAAAGGAAATATGAGAGAACTGTATAACAGCACAAAGAAGCTAACAGGGAAATACAAGCAAACAAGTTGCCTCATAAAAGACAAGAATGGAAAACTGCTCAGCAATATGCAAGAACAAATGAAGAGGTGGACAGAATATTTCGAGGACCTTCTCAATAGACTAGCTCCACAAAACCCCCCGGACATCCAGCCAGAAGAAGAAGAGCTACAAATTAACGGTGAGAGACCAGCGAAGGAAGAAATAAAGAAAGCCATAAAGCTTCTAAGAGATGGAAAAGCGTCTGGACCTGATGGCATTCCAGCAAGGCCATCAAAGCAGATATCAACACGGCTATAGAGATGTTATATAAATTATTTGGTAAAGTCTGGGAAAAGGAAGAGATACCAGCAGAATGGAAAAAAGGATATCTGGTTAAGTTGTCTAAAATGGGAAATTTACGAGAGTGCACAAATTATAGAGGAATAATGTTACTATCAGTGCCAGGAATAGTATTAAACAGGATTATCCTTGAGAGATTAAAAGAGTCCATAGACAAGAAACTGAGAGATGAACAAGCAGGTTTTCGACAAAACAGATCCTGTACAGACCAGATAGCCACTTTGAGAATAATAGTTGAACAAAGTCTGGAATGGAATTCACCACTATACATCGGATTTATGGACTACGAAAAGGCATTTGACAGTGTAGACAGAGAATCACTTTGGAAATTGATGAGGCATGATGGAGTTCCCCTGAAGATCATTAATTTAATAAAGAAAACATATGAAGAACAGGAGTGCGACAGGGATGCCTCTTGTCTCCATTTCTTTTCTTACTAGCAATAGACTGGGTTATGAGATCATCGACAACACACAACAGAAATAGAATCCAGTGGACTCTGATTAAGCAGTTGGATGATCTGGATTTTGCAGATGACTTGGCTCTTCTGTCCCATAACTGTAATCTGATGCAAGACAAACTGAAAACACTCGATCAGAGGTCACAGCAATTGGGTCTGAAAATACTCAATGAAAAGACAAAAATAATGAGAATAAATGCAGGTAATGATAACAGTGTTGAGCTTGAAGAAACACCAATACTTACTTAGTCGTTCCCCTTCTACCGTGAGGTGTAGAGGTTTGGAAGAGAGAGCGCCAGACTATCCCATCGGCTGGCTTCCTCCTGGCCTGGTTCCATTCTAGTACTCGGCCCTTCAAAGATTGTCTAATGTTGTCCTCCCAGCGGACCATGGGTCGTACTTGTGATCTGGATCTTTAAAGATTGTCTAATGTTGTCCTCCCAGCGGACCATGGGTCGTACTTGTGATCTGGATCCCTGGCTCTTTGTTTCCCATACTTGTCGAGGTAGCCGATCTTCTCCCATTCTGCAGACATGCCCAAACCATCTTGGGACTGTTCTACTTGGGTCTGCAGGGGGTGGGATTTTAGGCCTTGACGTATCGTCTGGTTGCGGACCATGTCTCTTCTTGTTACTTCAACCACCTTCCTCAGATACCTCATTTCTGAGGTTTGGATCTGGCTTTTGTGGGTTGTAGTCATTGCCCATGACTCGCATCCATATGTCAAGACTGGGACATAGGTTGAGCGGTATACAGCCATCTTACCAACCTCTTTTTCTTACCAACCTCTTTCTTGCTGAGGAATCCTCGATTTATGGCCTGAAAAAGTCTCACAGCTGCTGCTTTTCGAGTGGCCAACTCTTCTTTGATGACTCCCTTTCGGTCTATAATAGCACCGAGATATTTAAAGTGGTCGACCTGCTCCAGGACCTGTTCTCCCAGCTTAATCTGATGTCTTCTTTCTTCTCGTGATATCACCATGGATTTCGTTTTAGAGCTGCTTATGACCATCCCTCTCTTCTCCAGCTCTTCCTTCCAGACTTGCAGGTTGGATTGGAGATGTGCCTCTGATTTTGCAATCAAGGCAACATCATCAGCAAATGCCAGCTCTGAAATACATACCTGTCTAATCTTCCAGTGCCCCACCGAATACTTTCTTGTTCTCTCCTTACATGCCTTGATAACATCGTCCATGAGGAGTATGAAAAGATAAGGTGACAGGATATCACCTTGTCTTACACCAGTGGTGGTTCTGAACTCTTCTGACTTATGGTTTGCTGTCCTCACATAATTTCTGCAAGACTTGTAGAAGCTCTGTATTGCATGAATCAGAGGTGCTGGAATGTTCTTCCTTGCCAAACAGTCCCAAAGTTTGCTCCAGGGGACCCTGTCAAACGCCTTTTCCAGATGTATGAAACAAAGATGGATCTCACTCTTATACTCAAGGGCCTTTTCACTGAGCTGTCTGAGTGTGAAGATTAGGTCTTGAGTACTTCGGTTTCCTCGGAATCCGTACTGGACCTCACCCAATTGTGGCTCAGCTAAACGTCGGAGTCTCTGCTCTAGGATTCTAGAGTAGATTTTACCAGGGACACTGAGAAGGGATATGCCTCTATGGTTTTCACATTGTCGATTGTCAGCCTTTTTGAAAATTGGTGTTATGATAGCAATCTCCCAATCCTTTGGTATGGTCTTGAAGCACTGTCGTAAATTTATTTTGAGAGAAAGAGTCTTAGAAATAGTAGTCCGGTTTAGTGTGTAGAATGATGGTGAAAGGTTCAGTGATAGGAAAAGGTTAGCGAGTAAATATGATGCTCCACAGAGTGCTGGAGGAGAGTAAAGACAGACTTATTTGTGGTAAAGTGGGATGTTATAAATATTTATAGGGGACTTAGTGTACTGACTGAGATCAGCTGTGAAGGTATCTATATCTAATAAGAGTAGTGTATTATAGATAACCTTACTTACTGCCACATATGTATACCTCAGTCAGAATTATTCTGGAATAGTGTGATGACTACGTTATATGTCTAGGGTATGTGTATGATGAAGTGTAAGTCATAACAACAACAGACAGATAAACAATTTAATTTATTCCACCACACTTGACAACACTGTGACACTCACATACATATAACACTCTAAGAGGATATCTTAAAGGAGTCACTGATAACTTTTCAAATAACAATATGTATTCAGTGCTGTCATGAATGTATATGTGTCCTGATTCAAATACAAAGGGAACCAGGAATCACAATCAATTTTAATTATAAGTTATATGTACAGAATTTATTAATATGATTCGTGTAGTGACATATATTATTAATGGTATCCTATGTGTGTCAGTTGTGTAGTGGTAATATGAGGTAATACTGGTTTTGATTTGTTCAAGCTCTGTTGGTATTTGTCATCATGACTTCAATAGTTTGTTTCTATTGGAACTAGTATTGGAGATGTTCTCAGTTCCTGGTATTAAAACAATTAAATTCCCCTCTTAATCTTAGTTTACAATGTCATTTTAAGATGGGGGTACATAATGTTGAGCTCCATGGCCACACTCTCTTATCTTGCGTGATGACTGCAGTAAAAGACTCCTCTGCTCGATTACTGTAATGAGTTCTGGAGCCCCCCCACTGGTTGCTATATGGACCAAGGAGTATGCTGTCCACCTCTGGCTTCAGCAAAGCTCTGACCAGGTGCTGCTCAATAACTTTAAGACCACGGTCCCTGAAACAAGAAGGTTGTACCTTCTATGTCAGAACTAATTTACACTCCATTTCTACACTGAGCACAATACATCACAAACATTGAGTTCAGAGCGTTAGGCCAACTGTCAGCTTCATCTGAAATACTTTATACCAGTATTTCCCTCCCTAATGGTTAGTACGCCTCTGCAATTCCAGCATTATTTCTGTCTAATCAATAATCTAGGTGTCAGTGTACTGTTTGGCCATTCCATGCAGTTTTACTTTCCTCCGACACCTTCTGTTCAGGCTGGAGCACTATAGGCTTTACATCATGTTCGCTACTGAACCACACATATATACAGACATAATTTATCAATTTACATTCAATTTTCATTAAAAGATATTGAATATTTCAAGCTTACCACAATTCATGGAAATAATAATAAACAGTTTCGTTGACTGGCAATGAATATAGCACAACTCCGATCTGCCGATGTCCCAGGCTTTATTTTATAAAAAAATATACACTGGTGCTCAACGCACTGCTTCTTAGTAGGTTTATTACAAGATGTGGCAATGAACAGACGCTCTGAATTGAGTATATTCGCAGCTCTACCCAATCACACCACGTCTACACATCTTTTCAAAAAAGTACCCCTTTCTCACGTTTCCCCTGACAACACAAGATAGTATTTATAGTCCGACCAATCGTGTTTCGTCTTTCATTTGTTGCGCTCCAATCAATAGGAGTTAAAAGGCTATTTCCGTAACGTAATGTTTGTTCAAACACGTTATAAAAAAATTTTATGAGCAGAAATGATTTCATGCTGTCAGGCACCCCCACTATTTTATTTTGGCCATAACTTGGTAATTCCTAGACTATTTGCGTAACGTTTTACATATTCTTTGTCAGCAAACCCTAAGGAATCCAAATATCTCAATCTAAGGGAGCTAGGTGGCTGCGTTCAAAATATGCAATTTCTTCTACCTCCTGTTCACTTCAATCCCATGTGGTGTCTGGGTACTGTCATGTTTTCAAACGTAAACCGGTATTATGTCATAATTCCCAATAAGCGTTTTTCAGGATTTTAAAACCTAACTCTGGTATGGGTAGTGAATTTTATCACTGTCGATTTGAAATAAAGTTAGTGCATGTGGCCTTACACGCGTGATGGCAGCAATTGTGTATCGCGCGACGCGTGTTTAGTGTTGCAGGTGTCCCTGCTTTCTGCCTCTCCCTTCTCTCTATCCTTTAGTCCATCTGTCTTTTAGTTACGCCGTGTATAAAATGGAATGAATGAAATATTAAATTTAGGTCATTGATCAGCTTGCGTATCTCAAGGTTTTTCCAAGAAATACAGTACACGTTTCATTGAAGAAAGCGTGCAGCGACACATTAGGCTTTTACTATCAACGTGAAAGCGTTACAATTTTCTGACGAAGTAGAAAACAAGGGGGATTTCGAGTACAGTCATTGTGACAGCACTGTTCTTTACCATTCTTCTTTCCTTTTATTAAATTTATTTGTTAGGCTTTGCATTTACGTTTTAATTTATATATGGGGATTAGAATAATTCACGACATCTCCCCTCTTAAAACAGACATTATATGTCAGTCCTTTATTCTATATACACATAGAGAAATTTATTATTATTTTGGGGTTTACGGTGATTCTCATCACACGGATGGCGGCTTAAAAAATCCGCTCCCAAATTTGTTTTTCCAGATATATACTCAATGCTAAAATTATAGGGAGCCAAAAGCAAGGACCATCGGAGTAACCTAGAGTTCTCATGCCTAACCTGGGCTAGAAACGATAAAGGTTTGTGATCCGTTTGCAACTTAAATGCCTTCCCATACAGATAAATATTGAATTTCTTTATTGCCCATATTACTGCAAGACATTCTTTTTCGCTAGTTGAGTAGTTGATTTCAGCTTTATTCAACTTCCTGCTAGCATATGCCACTGGACTTAATTCCCCATCCAATGCATCTGATTTCTGTAGTAGAGTTGCACCCAACCCAATATTACTGGCATCCGTCCTTACTATGAATTCTTGACTTAAGTCAGGTAATTTCAAAATAGGTTTACTTGTGAGCTTTTCCTTCAATTCTTGGTAAGCCATTTCACATTGTGGTGTCCATGTAATGCAATCTGGATGTCCTTTACGTGTCAAATCAGTTAACGGTGCACATATGGAATTAAAGTTTTTGATATACTTCTGGTAGAAACCACATAATGAGACAAAGGATCTCACGTCCTTCTTGGTTTGTGGTCTCGGGGCTTTCTTTAGTTTCTCTAAATTCTTTGGGTCAGGGGTCATGTTTCCCTGATAAACTGTGTGTCCCAAAAATTCCAATTCTTTACATCCAACGCAACATTTGGTTGGTCGGGCTGTTAAATTTGCTTCCCTAAGTCGATCAAACAGCATCTTCAGAGAGTCAATGTGTTCCTCAAATGTTTCTGTTGCTATAAGGATATCATCCATGAAATTTGTTATACATGGATTATTCAGAGGGTCCAATAATTTTCTCATCATTCTAGAGAAGACACTAGGCGCATTCTTCAATCCAAATGGCAATCTATTAAACTCATAGTGTCCTTCTGAGGTACTAAAAGCTAGGTATGGTCTAACCTCAGGCTTTACTGGAATCTGATAGTATCCTTTACTCAGATCCACTTTTGAGAAATATTTAGCTTTATTTAGTCTGGCAAACAGCTGATTTGTATCCGGCAATGGATCCACCTGTCCTTCTGTAATAGCATTCAGTCTCCTGTAATCTATACAGAGTCTATGTTCTCCAGAGGGCTTCCTTAAGAGTACAACACCGGAACTATATGAGGATTCACTGTGTGAAATAATTCCTTCCTTCAACAGATAGTCTATCTCTTCCTTCAAAGCTTTCTCCTTAGCAAACGGAATCGAATATGGTTTCATACAGACAGGTGTGGGGTCTATCAGTTTCATATCATATTCCAATAGGTTTGTATGCCCTGGTCGGTCTGTTAACACCTCTGCATGATTATTTAGAACCTGTTGCACTCTCTCTTTCTGAGTTTTTGTTAAATGTGTACTGATTTTCACCTGTGCTGCTGTCTCACAGGGGTGTAATGGATATTCAAATGATGAAAGTGGTTCCTTTTTCATCTCCATGGCGATGGACAAGGTCAACAAGTGTGTCTCTTCCTGATGTTCTCTTTCCAAATATTTCTTCAGGAGATTCACATGATAGATTTTTTCTTTCCCCTTCTTATCTATCTTATAATTTGTTCTAGACACCTTCTCTAAAACTGTATATGGACCTTGCCATCCAATCTGTAACTTATTCTGACTCCCGGGGAGAAGAAGCAGTACCTTCTCTCCCACAGTCAAATCTCTGTCTTTCGCCTTCCTGTTATAATAGGCAGCATGTTTCTTCCTGGCTTGTTTCAAATTTTCATTGGCAAGTTTCCAGCCAGTTTTTAAACGAGTGGTCAGCTCATTCACATATTGGTATGAAGGTGTAATGTTTTCCTCTGCCTTTTCATCAGTCCACGTTCTTAACAAAGCTTCGAGTGGACCTTTTATTGGCCTTCCAAACAATAATGTTGCCGGGGCCATACCGGTTGAACTATGGGGTACCTCCTGTTACGGTATATGATATTAACGCCGTCTGCTAAAGGTTAGCGGACGTGCAATTGTAAAGGTTAAGGCATTTAATATATTGCGATAGATGTTTCAATTATTGTACGCTCCATACACGATCGATTATGACGTGTATAGCGTTGTTTGGGTCACAGTCGGTAACTAAGAAACGCTACCCTTTGTTACTTGACCGCCAAGCTGAATAGCTACGTTTTTCTAACCTTCCAATTCAATGGCATGATATAGCCATTTATATATGCATTTTTTGATGGACCAGGGTCAGTCCTAGAACTCTATATGAGAGGGAAATTTATGGAGGTTAGTATTTAACTAGAATTCTCAGAAGGAGAAGAATAATCGTCAAATTCGTATGAATATATTCAGACTCGCAGTCTCACTGTCGGCAGGTAGCCATGTCTAGCTGCGCGTGCATATAGCTGTGATGTTCTGACGACAATACTGCATTGTATCCTTAAACGGACATTGACACGTAAACCAGCAGTCTACGTTATTGATTAATTTATGCATGACTTATATGGACTTATGTTCTACTCCTATTTGAAATGATCATCCTGTGTGTACAACTGTGAATTAAATGTATGGACTCAATGAAATGACTTATCAAATCAATCGTATTCCAAGGTTCAAGTATTGTTCGGAATCTTTCCACCCCCGCATTCGCTTAATCTTCCATCGAAGGCACGATGCACTATCACTGAATAAAAAAACTAACATATCGAAGAAAAAACAATGGCCAGAAATTTATAATTGTTTTATTCATATCACATGGAACATTGTTCAGAGCAAACCACCTTGCAACAGTGGTGCCCGGTATGTGGGGACGAAAAACAACCAAAAAACCAAAAAATTTTTTCATGACTTTCGAATGAATTATTTACGATCAAGTTTCAATCACATGACCATTACGAAGCTGACGTGACGCACGTGATCATGAATAGCAACATGACGTCACTGTTGCATTGTCGCCGTGAAGAAGACATCTTTTCAACGCCTTTCTAGTTCGCTTCAAATTTATCAAGATGCACAAGATGGACTACCGTTGCCTGCCCATCAGGAGCAGACAGTCAAAGGCACAGGCCTAGCTGTTGACGACCTCTAGCACTGATATAAGCAACGGAAAAGATAAGTCTAGGTGTTTAACTGTTGTTATTGCAAACAGTGCTAACTGAGTCCATGCCCTCTGCCTACATCGGCATGTTTTTACCTATGTTTAATGTACTTTTTGTTGTCTTAATGTGTTGTTAATTCGTGGGAGGTAGGGAGGATGAACCGAAATTAGATTCTGTGGCTCTCACGATGCCTGAATTGATTTCGGTCGTTTCTTAGGGCAGTTAAACGATTGCACTTTTGGAAGCCCCATTGAGGTTTGCCATTGGACTATCTGTCCAAATCTGCTGTCGTTTGACGATTTGTGTTAGCTGTACCGTTCCGTAGATAACTGGTGTATTTTATTCGTACTCAGTTAACAATTTTATTCAGTTTTGTATCATGTTCGTTAACTATTTCGTCCAGACTACTCTCACTATAATTTATTTTATGATTGTTAAATGTTCGTCCGTTATGAGTCCTGTGATGTCATCATTTTTTGCAGTCATTTTTTTTTGTGTACTTTGAATATTAAGTTGACCTCGGGTCAGACCTTGACCCTTCATTTGGCTTGTGACACTTCCGCTTGTTTTATTTAGTTCATAAATTCATTTTTAATTGTGAAAATGTCTTGTTTTTTCTTAACTGTTACGGTATTGATATTAACGCCGTTTAAAGTTGCGGACGTGCAATTGTAAAGGTTAAGGCATTTAATATGGTTTGTTTCAATTATTGTACGCTCATACACGATCTATTATGACGTGTATAACATTGTTTGTACCCTTTAGTTGCATCATTGTTTTGTTGTCCTCATGATATATATTAATACTACATTAATAATATGATATTATATGCAATAATACACTTGTAATTTAATTTAATTAATTTTTTCTGATATTTAAGGTTAATATGGGACATTGCATAATTATGCAGTGATAGTCCAAGAAAGTAGCACTACAATTTATAAGAGATGCCTAGGGCATAATAATATAATATATATATTGACCAAATAAAATAATCTTATAGTCTACCTTTGAGGTAATAGACCCATTGTATATTATTTAATATACTTTTCTGGTACTAAGAGAGTGACTTAGTACATTGAACAATATAATTACTAGGAATCATACCCAACATTATTGGATATTAAGATTAATTGTGTGAAGTAATTACATAATAGTTAACAGATATCATAACTATTTATGATATATTATTATTTAGATACAATATTGTTACAAAATATTGTCTATTAGTTGAACTTAGACATTAGAGTTCAGTACTATTGTGATTATTTATATTGAATATTTCTAAGTTGAGTAAGTATAATAATTACTCTGAAGCTACTATTGACTATTTTAATCAGTAATTATCAATAATTACTTACAGATAAAAGTCAAAATGCTTACTATAGACCATTTCGTTAAAATTGGTAGGGAATATGGTTATAAATCTCAAGAACTTCGTCAGTTTGCTGAGGCAGAACTGGAAAAACATGAAAGAAAAGAAGCAGAGAAAAAAGCTGCATTAAAGAAAGAGGAAGAGGAACAAAAAGCTGCATTAAAGAAAGAGGAAGAGGAACAAAAGGCTGCATTAAAGAAAGAGGAAGCAGAACGTGAGATGAAGCAAATTGCCAAGGAAAATAGATTAAGAGAAATTGCTCAACAGGAAGAAGAGAATAAATTGAAACGAGAGGAAATTATTTTACAACAAGAAATGGAATTGGCGCGTATTAAATTGGAGACAGCAAGATTACAAGCACAAAGTGCTGATGCAAACCAGAATAATAACGCACAAAATGGATCATCATCCAGCCAAACTAAACATTTCTACAACTTTAAATTACCCACTCTCAACTTAAACGTGGACGACCTTTCATCGTTCCTGTCACGTTTTGAACAGACTTGCAAAACAAATCATTTGCCTGAAGAGTCATGGGTACTCAAGTTAAATGAATTCTTGGTTGGAGAACCATTGACGGCTTCTCAAAATGCTGACCCATCAATAGCAAATAACTACGGTGCTATTAAGTCCTTGCTTTTACGAAGGTTTCACCTGGACGAGGAACACTGTAGGTTGAAATTTAAGGGAATTTTACCTGAATCTCCAAAAGATTTTGCAGGATTCATTGCGAACATACGCAATACATTTAATAGATGGGTTGAACTGGCAGAAGTCAACAAATCATACGACAAATTAGTTGATTTACTACTACGGGATAAGGTATTATCTTCGGTTAGCCAGCCATTTTTTGCATACTTGCAGGAGCGTAAACCAGGTACTATGGACGAGTTAGAAAAAATGTCTTTATTTAAACTACTGTTCGGCACATCCGAATGCAACCATTTCTAACTCCTCATTAAGAGAACCTCTACCTGTGGCGTCTAATATGGCCTACAATCATAATAACAAACAAAGACATCACAGTGTAGACAGAAGCAGGTTCCAAAGAAATCACAATGTTAACTTTCAGAAGGGACATAATAATGATTTCAACAATAAAAATGAGTTCAACAGAGGTAGATCACGAGATAGAAATTATTCACCTCAAACAAACTACCACAATGGTCAACATAACACTAATTATAATCGATCACATACTCCCAATAATAATAGTAACTGGAATGGTAATAATCATGGCTCGAGACATCGAGATAATAGTTACTATAGAGGACGACGAGATAATTCTAACAATTATACTCGGAATCGATCTCATTCTCGGGGATCATCTCATTACAACCATAATACAGGGGCGGCAGTTACAAATAATACTACCCCTATAGCTCAGGTCCCACTTGACAATAATACAACACAGTCTTCTGCTGCATGTTTTGCTATTAATTATAATGTGGCAAATAGTTGCCAAGATTGTAATACTATTTTTCAGAAGGCCAAGGAAACGGTGCTGAATTGTGGACACCTTCATACAGCAGTTGGTCTTTCAGCGAACGATGGCAAGGGTACCCTGATGTTCAATAGAGGATTAGTCAATGGTACGGTGGTCTCAGTTTTAAAAGACTCTGGATCAACAACCATTGGAGTTCGGCAGTCTTTGGTACATCCTAGCTATGCAACAGGGGACTATGTCCGTTGCATGACCTTCGGGGGTACTATTGAGTACTACCCCACTGCCATAGTACATGTTAATACACCATTTTTTTCAGGTAATGTCAAGGTGTGCATGCTACAGAATCCATCAGCTGATCTTACATTAGGACGCATACATGGGAGTAAAGATTGCACTCCTAAAGAAATTAATGATTGGGAGAAAAAAAAATTTGCATTCTTTTAGCAACGCTAACGCTGTTGTTGATATGGCTACACTTCGTGCCAACAACATAAATACATGTGGCACAGCAGTTTCCAACTTCACTCTCAGTACTATCCTGGAAATTGATGAAGATGATAGATCTATTGGACAACATACTAAGGATATAACTGATCCTAATAAAACTGTTGACGTTGTCAACATTGACAAAAACATTATGAGGAAGAATAATAGGTTAAATAATAATGCTGGACTTAAAAGGAAACATAAAGTTAACACAAATAATTATGATGAAAAAGTTTTTACTTTGCCCAGCAAAGACATGTCTACGACATGTAGGAAACTTAATACCTTTGGTGATGATAGGTATCATCCTCAGTCCAGTCAGGATGATACGACATCCAACAGAAAGACAATGTCGGTGTTGAAAGGGAAAGTTAATTCTTTGACAAAGAATACATATCATCATTGTCCACTATTTCGTGACAATGATACTACATATATTGGGAAAAGTGCGTATTCTCGCACAGTGTTAGTGCGAAATCTGCCGCAGGATACTACATGGCAGGCACTTAGAATTTTTTTTGATTATACAGCAAACGTTAAGTTTGTTCGTCTTCTGCCATCATGCAATGGGCAGAATAGACAGGCGATGGTTACATTTCGTAACAATCGAGACGCTCGTTGGGTAATCGAGCGTGATAATGGTGTTTATTTTCATCACCGTTATCTAAAGTTACAATTAGTACCTGATTCTGCGCCACGCAGATAATGGTGTACGCTCACCCTTTTGTCTTATTTCTTGATGACTCAGCTCTAGTCAGTCATCATTTCTTTTCCTTATTGGTCATTTATTCTTATACGTCTTAGATATCAAGGGACACAAAAAGATATTTCATATTAACATGCTCAAGCAATTTCATACACGTCCTGAACACTTACAGTCAATTTTTCATGAACTAGATGACAACACAGTATCTACTTGTTATTATTCTAACTTATCTGTCATCCAGGAAGAAGAATCTTCTTTTCCTGAGGTACAGTTACCGTTACCGGTACCAGTAGTTCAACCTACTGAATCTTGGCGGGATGTAACCATCTCTTCAACGGTTACACCGCAACAGCGTCTACAGATTGCTAATCTATTACAATCTTATCCAGATGTATTGACCGACGTCCCGGGTCGCACATCGGCTATCAGTCATGACATTACTCTCAATGATGATACACCTATTCGTGTACATCCCTATTCTGTTCCTTTACATTTCCTTGCTAAAAACTACTAAGGAACTTGAACAGATGTTGTCTCTGGGAATCATTGAGACTAGTAATTCGCCATTCTCTTCTCCATTAGTGATTGTCCGGAAGAAGGACAATAACATCAGACTATGTGTTGATTATAGAAAATTAAATGCTAAGACTATAGTTGACAGCGAACCACATCCACTTATCGACGACTTACTGCCACGTCTATCCAACGCAACTATATTTAGTAAGATAGACTTAACTAAAGGTTATTGGCAGATACCACTGACCGAAAAGGCTAAGTACTACACCGCATTTTCCACTCCACAAGGTCTATACCAGTGGAATGTGATGCCTTTTGGGCTTGTTAATGCGCCAGCTACCTTCATTCGCCTGATGCGACAAATTTTATCAGGTAGACCAGACGTTATTACATATATTGACGACATATGCTTGTTTAGTTCGTCGTTTGAGGAACATGTTTCGGGACTTAGATATGTTTTCGACACTCTAAGGAATTATCATCTAACTGCTAAACCTACAAAGGTGCAAATCGCGTGTAATGAGATAACCTTTTTGGGACATATCATTGGATCGGGATATATCCGAACGTTACCTAGTACAGTCTCCAAAATTCTAAACATAGCAGTTCCTCAGACGAAGAAAAACAGGTCAGGAGTTTGTTAGGACTTGTTCAATATTACAGTAGATTCATACCAAACTTGTCATCCATCACGGCTGTATTGTCTTCATTGTTAAAAAAAGACATGCCGGTGAAGGTGACATGGACTGGTACATGCAATGAAACTTTCAACAAAATTATAAATTTGTTCTCGCATGAACCAATTTTAAGACTTCCCGATGCTTCCAAAAGATTTTTCTTACGAACAGATGCTAGTAACTACGGCATTGGTGCATGCCTGCTCCAGAACCATGATGGCATTCTACATCCTACCTTATATATTTCAAGAAAGCTAAAGCCGGCAGAAACAAAGTATTCCACAGTGGACAAGGAACTTTTATCTGTGATATGGGCAATAACTAAACTCGAAAAGTTCTTGCTTGGTGCTCCCTTCACCATACAGACGGACCAACGTGCTGTAGCATCTTTGCGTCGATCTAACCATAAAAGCCAAAAACTCGCCAGATATGCAATCATCCTACAGCCATTTGAATTCTCCATTGAACATATTCCTGGCACTGAAAACATTGTGGCGGATGCGTTGTCACGTAATCCTATTGACGACGAATAATCAACATTAACATTCCTAAAACATATCAACTATAAAGGAACTAACCTTGCCTTCAATTTAAACTTTATAAACACTATATGCATCACAGAATTGAACTAAAGACAATTTACAAACATTGAAATCCTAACGTCCAACACGATATATATATTCGTTACAATCATGGAACAAATTGAACGACAAATCGAACTTAAATGTGCAATAATTCTTAGATGCTGAATGATTGAATTAAACGTTTGAACATTTTTGCCTAAAAGAATTCATCAGGATCAAGACTACGGATGGATCATCATATCCTATACTAATTAATTAGTTAACTTAACTTCTTAATTGAATTATTATCAATAAAATGAAATGTGAGAAAATTAATTAATTAAACTAAGAGTTAAATTATTAAGATTCTAATGTAACGCGATGTTATGAGAGAAGAAAAGACAAAATAAGTGAGAAGAAATAGAAAGAAATTCGAATATAAGTTTAACTTAATTGTGTGTGTTAAGTGTTAGTGAATAATAACTATCTAATTTAACTAACTAAATAACGTATAGGTACATTAAAAAAAAATATTAATCTAATACTTGTGTGAGATTTATTTTCTCTTTTCATAATTTCTTCTTTTTATATTTCGTTCTCTTTTTTTGTTCTTTCATTTCATTTTTTTCTCACATTTCATTTTATTGATAATAATTCAATTAAGAAGTTAAGTTAACTAATTAATTAGTATAGGATATGATGATCCATCCGTAGTCTTGATCCTGATGAATTCTTTAGGCAAAAATGTTCAAACGTTTACGTTGGAAAGAAATGTCATTTATCCCAGCATCCAAGAATTAAGTGCACATAGGATAATAAGTTCGACTTGTCGTCAGATATTGTTCCATGATTGTTCAACGAATATTCATATATCGTGTATGGACGTTAGACGAAGTTTCAATGTCAATATGTATACCTTGATTGTCTTTAGTTCAATTCTGTGATGCATATAGTGTTTATAAAGTTTAAATTGAAGGCAAGGTTAGTTCCTTTATAGTTGATATGTTTTAGGAATGTTAATGTTGATTATTCGTCGTCAATAGGATTACGTGACAACGCATCCGCCACAATGTTTTCAGTGCCAGGAATATGTTCAATGGAGAATTCAAATGGCTGTAGGATGATTGCATATCTGGCGAGTTTTTGGCTTTATGGTTAGATCGACGCAAAGATGCTACAGCACGTTGGTCCGTCTGTATGGTGAAGGGAGCACCAAGCAAAGAACTTTTCAAGTTTTTAGTTATTGCCCATATCACAGATAAAAGTTCCTTGTCCACTGTGGAATACTTTGTTTCTGCCGGCTTTAGCTTTCTTGAAATATATAAGGTAGGATGTAGAATGCCATCATGGTTCTGGAGCAGGCATGCACCAATGCCGTAGTTACTAGCATCTGTTCGTAAGAAAAATCTTTTGGAAGCATCGGGAAGTCTTAAAATTGGTTCATGCGAGAACAAATTTATAATTTTGTTGAAAGTTTCATTGCATGTACCAGTCCATGTCACCTTCACCGGCATGTCTTTTTTTAACAATGAAGACAATACAGCCGTGATGGATGACAAGTTTGGTATGAATCTACTGTAATATTGAACAAGTCCTAACAAACTCCTGACCTGTTTCTTCGTCTGAGGAACTGCTATGTTTAGAATTTTGGAGACTGTACTAGGTAACGTTCGGATATATCCCGATCCAATGATATGTCCCAAAAAGGTTATCTCATTACACGCGATTTGCACCTTTGTAGGTTTAGCAGTTAGATGATAATTCCTTAGAGTGTCGAAAACATATCTAAGTCCCGAAACATGTTCCTCAAACGACGAACTAAACAAGCATATGTCGTCAATATATGTAATAACGTCTGGTCTACCTGATAAAATTTGTCGCATCAGGCGAATGAAGGTAGCTGGCGCATTAACAAGCCCAAAAGGCATCACATTCCACTGGTATAGACCTTGTGGAGTGGAAAATGCGGTGTAGTACTTAGCCTTTTCGGTCAGTGGTATCTGCCAATAACCTTTAGTTAAGTCTATCTTACTAAATATAGTTGCGTTGGATAGACGTGGCAGTAAGTCGTCGATAAGTGGATGTGGTTCGCTGTCAACTATAGTCTTAGCATTTAATTTTCTATAATCAACACATAGTCTGATGTTATTGTCCTTCTTCCGGACAATCACTAATGGAGAAGAGAATGGCGAATTACTAGTCTCAATGATTCCCAGAGACAACATCTGTTCAAGTTCCTTAGTAGTTTTAGCAAGGAAATGTAAAGGAACAGAATAGGGATGTACACGAATAGGTGTATCATCATTGAGAGTAATGTCATGACTGATAGCCGATGTGCGACCCGGGACGTCGGTCAATACATCTGGATAAGATTGTAATAGATTAGCAATCTGTAGACGCTGTTGCGGTGTAACCGTTGAAGAGATGGTTACATCCCGCCAAGATTCAGTAGGTTGAACTACTGGTACCGGTAACGGTAACTGTACCTCAGGAAAAGAAGATTCTTCTTCCTGGATGACAGATAAGTTAGAATAATAACAAGTAGATACTGTGTTGTCATCTAGTTCATGAAAAATTGACTGTAAGTGTTCAGGACGTGTATGAAATTGCTTGAGCATGTTAATATGAAATATCTTTTTGTGTCCCTTGATATCTAAGACGTATAAGAATAAATGACCAATAAGGAAAAGAAATGATGACTGACTAGAGCTGAGTCATCAAGAAATAAGACAAAAGGGTGAGCGTACACCATTATCTGCGTGGCGCAGAATCAGGTACTAATTGTAACTTTAGATAACGGTGATGAAAATAAACACCATTATCACGCTCGATTACCCAACGAGCGTCTCGATTGTTACGAAATGTAACCATCGCCTGTCTATTCTGCCCATTGCATGATGGCAGAAGACGAACAAACTTAACGTTTGCTGTATAATCAAAAAAAAATTCTAAGTGCCTGCCAGGTAGTATCCTGCGGCAGATTTCGCACTAACACTGTGCGAGAATACGCACTTTTCCCAATATATGTAGTATCATTGTCACGAAATAGTGGACAATGATGATATGTATTCTTTGTCAAAGAATTAACCTTCCCTTTCAACACCGACATTGTCTTTCTGTTGGATGTCGTATCATCCTGACTGGACTGAGGATGATACCTATCATCACCAAAGGTATTAAGTTTCCTACATGTCGTAGACATGTCCTTGCTGGGCAAAGTAAAAACTTTTTCATCATAATTATTTGTGTTAACTTTATGTTTCCTTTTAAGTCCAGCATTATTATTTAACCTATTATTCTTCCTCATAATGTTTTTGTCAATGTTGACAACGTCAACAGTTTTATTAGGATCAGTTATATCCTTAGTATGTTGTCCAATAGATCTATCATCTTCATCAATTTCCAGGATAGTACTGAGAGTGAAGTTGGAACTGCTGTGCCACATGTATTTATGTTGTTGGCACGAAGTGTAGCCATATCAACAACAGCGTTAGCGTTGCTAAAAGAATGCAAATTTTTTTTCTCCCAATCATTAATTTCTTTAGGAGTGCAATCTTTACTCCCATGTATGCGTCCTAATGTAAGATCAGCTGATGGATTCTGTAGCATGCACACCTTGACATTACCTGAAAAAAATGGTGTATTAACATGTACTATGGCAGTGGGGTAGTACTCAATAGTACCCCCGAAGGTCATGCAGCGGACATAGTCCCCTGTTGCATAGCTAGGATGTACCAAAGACCGCCGAACTCCAATGGTTGTTGATCCAGAGTCTTTTAAAACTGAGACCACCGTACCATTGACTAATCCTCTATTGAACATCAGGGTACCCTTGCCATCGTTCGCTGAAAGACCAACTGCTGTATGAAGGTGTCCACAATTCAGCACCGTTTCCTTGGCCTTCTGAAAAAATAGTATTACAATCTTGGCAACTATTTGCCACATTATAATTAATAGCAAAACATGCAGCAGAAGACTGTGTTGTATTATTGTCAAGTGGGACCTGAGCTATAGGGGTAGTATTATTTGTAACTGCCGCCCCTGTATTATGGTTGTAATGAGATGATCCCCGAGAATGAGATCGATTCCGAGTATAATTGTTAGAATTATCTCGTCGTCCTCTATAGTAACTATTATCTCGATGTCTCGAGCCATGATTATTACCATTCCAGTTACTATTATTATTGGGAGTATGTGATCGATTATAATTAGTGTTATGTTGACCAATGTGGTAGTTTGTTTGAGGTGAATAATTTCTATCTCGTGATCTACCTCTGTTGAACTCATTTTTATTGTTGAAATCATTATTATGTCCCTTCTGAAAGTTAACATTGTGATTTCTTTGGAATCTGCTTCTGTCTACACTGTGATGTCTTTGTTTGTTATTATGATTGTAGGCCATATTAGACGCCACAGGTAGAGGTTCTCTTAATGAGGAGTTAGAAATGGTTGCATTCGGATGTGCCGAGCAGTAGTTTAAAGAAATTTTTTCTAACTCGTCCATAGTACCTGGTTTACGCTCCTGCAGGTATGCAAAAAATGGCTGGCTAACCGAAGATAATACCTTATCCCGTAGTAGTAAATCAACTAATTTGTCGTATGATTTGTTGACTTCTGCCAGTTCAACCCATCTATTAAATGTATTGCGTATGTTCGCAATGAATCCTGCAAAATCTTTTGGAGATTCAGGTAAAATTCCCTTAAATTTCAACCTACAGTGTTCCTCGTCCAGGTGAAACCTTCGTAAAAGCAAGGACTTAATAGCACCGTAGTTATTTGCTATTGATGGGTCAGCATTTTGAGAAGCCGTCAATGGTTCTCCAACCAAGAATTCATTTAACTTGAGTACCCATGACTCTTCAGGCAAATGATTTGTTTTGCAAGTCTGTTCAAAACGTGACAGGAACGATGAAAGGTCGTCCACGTTTAAGTTGAGAGTGGGTAATTTAAAGTTGTAGAAATGTTTAGTTTGGCTGGATGATGATCCATTTTGTGCGTTATTATTCTGGTTTGCATCAGCACTTTGTGCTTGTAATCTTGCTGTCTCCAATTTAATACGCGCCAATTCCATTTCTTGTTGTAAAATAATTTCCTCTCGTTTCAATTTATTCTCTTCTTCCTGTTGAGCAATTTCTCTTAATCTATTTTCCTTGGCAATTTGCTTCATCTCACGTTCTGCTTCCTCTTTCTTTAATGCAGCCTTTTGTTCCTCTTCCTCTTTCTTTAATGCAGCTTTTTGTTCCTCTTCCTCTTTCTTTAATGCAGCTTTTTTCTCTGCTTCTTTTCTTTCATGTTTTTCCAGTTCTGCCTCAGCAAACTGACGAAGTTCTTGAGATTTATAACCATATTCCCTACCAATTTTAACGAAATGGTCTATAGTAAGCATTTTGACTTTTATCTGCAAGTAATTATTGATAATTACTGATTAAAATAGTCAATAGTAGCTTCAGAGTAATTATTAAACTTACTCAACTTAGAAATATTCAATATAAATAATCACAATAGTACTGAACTCTAATGTCTAAGTTCAACTAATAGACAATATTTTGTAACAATATTGTATCTAAATAATAATATATCATAAATAGTTATGATATCTGTTAACTATTATGTAATTACTTCACACAATTAATCTTAATATCCAATAATGTTGGGTATGATTCCTAGTAATTATATTGTTCAATGTACTAAGTCACTCTCTTAGTACCAGAAAAGTATATTAAATAATATACAATGGGTCTATTACCTCAAAGGTAGACTATAAGATTATTTTATTTGGTCAATATATATATTATATTATTATGCCCTAGGCATCTCTTATAAATTGTAGTGCTACTTTCTTGGACTATCACTGCATAATTATGCAATGTCCCATATTAACCTTAAATATCAGAAAAAATTAATTACATTAAATTACAAGTGTATTATTGCATATAATATCATATTATTAATGTAGTATTAATATATATCATGAGGACAAACAAAACAATGATGCAACTAAAGGGTACAAACAATGTTATACACGTCATAATAGATCGTGTATGGAGCGTACAATAATTGAAACATCTATCGCAATATATTAAATGCCTTAACCTTTACAATTGCACGTCCGCTAACCTTTAGCAGACGGCGTTAATATCATATACCGTAACAGTTAAGAAGCAAACAAGACATTTTCACAATTAAAAATGAATTTATGAACTAAATAAAACAAGCGGAAGTGTCACAAGCCAAATGAAGGGTCAAGGTCTGACCCGAGGTCAACTTAATATTCAAAGTACACCAAAAAAATGACTGCAAAAAATGATGACATCACAGGACTCATAACGGACGAACATTTAACAATCATAAAATAAATTATAGTGAGAGTAGTCTGGACGAAATAGTTAACGAACATGATACAAAACTGAATAAAATTGTTAACTGAGTACGAATAAAATACACCAGTTATCTACGGAACGGTACAGCTAACACAAATCGTCAAACGACAGCAGATTTGGACAGATAGTCCAATGGCAAACCTCAATGGGGCTTCCAAAAGTGCAATCGTTTAACTGCCTTAAGAAACGACCGAAATCAATTCAGGCATCGTGAGAGCCACAGAATCTAATTTCGGTTCATCCTCCCTACCTCCCACGAATTAACAACACATTAAGACAACAAAAAGTACATTAAACATAGGTAAAAACATGCCGATGTAGGCAGAGGGCATGGACTCAGTTAGCACTGTTTGCAATAACAACAGTTAAACACCTAGACTTATCTTTTCCGTTGCTTATATCAGTGCTAGAGGTCGTCAACAGCTAGGCCTGTGCCTTTGACTGTCTGCTCCTGATGGGCAGGCAACGGTAGTCCATCTTGTGCATCTTGATAAATTTGAAGCGAACTAGAAAGGCGTTGAAAAGATGTCTTCTTCACGGCGACAATGCAACAGTGACGTCATGTTGCTATTCATGATCACGTGCGTCACGTCAGCTTCGTAATGGTCATGTGATTGAAACTTGATCGTAAATAATTCATTCGAAAGTCATGAAAAAATTTTTGGTTTTTTGGTTGTTTTTCGTCCCCACATACCGGGCACCACTGTTGCAAGGTGGTTTGCTCTGAACAATGTTCCATGTGATATGAATAAAACAATTATAAATTTCTGGCCATTGTCTTTTCTTCGATATGTTAGTTTTTTTATTCAGTGATAGTGCATCGTGCCTTCGATGGAAGATTAAGCGAATGCGGGGGTGAAAGATTCCGAACAATACTTGAACCTTGGAATACGATTGATTTGATAAGTCATTTCATTGAGTCCATACATTTAATTCACAGTTGTACACACAGGATGATCATTTCAAATAGGAGTAGAACATAAGTCCATATAAGTCATGCATAAATTAATCAATAACGTAGACTGCTGGTTTACGTGTCAATGTCCGTTTAAGGATACAATGCAGTATTGTCGTCAGAACATCACAGCTATATGCACGCGCAGCTAGACATGGCTACCTGCCGACAGTGAGACTGCGAGTCTGAATATATTCATACGAATTTGACGATTATTCTTCTCCTTCTGAGAATTCTAGTTAAATACTAACCTCCATAAATTTCCCTCTCATATAGAGTTCTAGGACTGACCCTGGTCCATCAAAAAAATGCATATATAAATGGCTATATCATGCCATTGAATTGGAAGGTTAGAAAAACGTAGCTATTCAGCTTGGCGGTCAAGTAACAAAGGGTAGCGTTTCTTAGTTACCGACTGTGACCCAAACAACGCTATACACGTCATAATCGATCGTGTATGGAGCGTACAATAATTGAAACATCTATCGCAATATATTAAATGCCTTAACCTTTACAATTGCACGTCCGCTAACCTTTAGCAGACGGCGTTAATATCATATACCGTAACAGGAGGTACCCCATAGTTCAACCGGTATGGCCCCGGCAACATTATTGTTTGGAAGGCCAATAAAAGGTCCACTCGAAGCTTTGTTAAGAACGTGGACTGATGAAAAGGCAGAGGAAAACATTACATCTTCATACCAATATGTGAATGAGCTGACCACTCGTTTAAAAACTGGCTGGAAACTTGCCAATGAAAATTTGAAACAAGCCAGGAAGAAACATGCTGCCTATTATAACAGGAAGGCGAAAGACAGAGATTTGACTGTGGGAGAGAAGGTACTGCTTCTTCTCCCCGGGAGTCAGAATAAGTTACAGATTGGATGGCAAGGTCCATATACAGTTTTAGAGAAGGTGTCTAGAACAAATTATAAGATAGATAAGAAGGGGAAAGAAAAAAATCTATCATGTGAATCTCCTGAAGAAATATTTGGAAAGAGAACATCAGGAAGAGACACACTTGTTGACCTTGTCCATCGCCATGGAGATGAAAAAGGAACCACTTTCATCATTTGAATATCCATTACACCCCTGTGAGACAGCAGCACAGGTGAAAATCAGTACACATTTAACAAAAACTCAGAAAGAGAGAGTGCAACAGGTTCTAAATAATCATGCAGAGGTGTTAACAGACCGACCAGGGCATACAAACCTATTGGAATATGATATGAAACTGATAGACCCCACACCTGTCTGTATGAAACCATATTCGATTCCGTTTGCTAAGGAGAAAGCTTTGAAGGAAGAGATAGACTATCTGTTGAAGGAAGGAATTATTTCACACAGTGAATCCTCATATAGTTCCGGTGTTGTACTCTTAAGGAAGCCCTCTGGAGAACATAGACTCTGTATAGATTACAGGAGACTGAATGCTATTACAGAAGGACAGGTGGATCCATTGCCGGATACAAATCAGCTGTTTGCCAGACTAAATAAAGCTAAATATTTCTCAAAAGTGGATCTGAGTAAAGGATACTATCAGATTCCAGTAAAGCCTGAGGTTAGACCATACCGAGCTTTTAGTACCTCAGAAGGACACTATGAGTTTAATAGATTGCCATTTGGATTGAAGAATGCGCCTAGTGTCTTCTCTAGAATGATGAGAAAATTATTGGACCCTCTGAATAATCCATGTATAACAAATTTCATGGATGATATCCTTATAGCAACAGAAACATTTGAGGAACACATTGACTCTCTGAAGATGCTGTTTGATCGACTTAGGGAAGCAAATTTAACAGCCCGACCAACCAAATGTTGCGTTGGATGTAAAGAATTGGAATTTTTGGGACACACAGTTTATCAGGGAAACATGACCCCTGACCCAAAGAATTTAGAGAAACTAAAGAAAGCCCCGAGACCACAAACCAAGAAGGACGTGAGATCCTTTGTCTCATTATGTGGTTTCTACCAGAAGTTTATCAAGAACTTTAATTCCATATGTGCACCGTTAACTGATTTGACACGTAAAGGACATCCAGATTGCATTACATGGACACCACAATGTGAAATGGCTTACCAAGAATTGAAGGAAAAGCTCACAAGTAAACCTATTTTGAAATTACCTGACTTAAGTCAAGAATTCATAGTAAGGACGGATGCCAGTAATATTGGGTTGGGTGCAACTCTACTACAGAAATCAGATGCATTGGATGGGGAATTAAGTCCAGTGGCATATGCTAGCAGGAAGTTGAATAAAGCTGAAATCAACTACTCAACTAGCGAAAAAGAATGTCTTGCAGTAATATGGGCAATAAAGAAATTCAATATTTATCTGTATGGGAAGGCATTTAAGTTGCAAACGGATCACAAACCTTTATCGTTTCTAGCCCAGGTTAGGCATGAGAACTCTAGGTTACTCCGATGGTCCTTGCTTTTGGCTCCCTATAATTTTAGCATTGAGTATATATCTGGAAAAACAAATTTGGGAGCGGATTTTTTAAGCCGCCATCCGTGTAATGAGAATCACCGTAAACCCCAGAAATAATAATAAATTTCTCTATGTGTATATAGAATAAAGGACTGACATATAATGTCTGTTTTAAGAGGGGAGATGTCGTGAATTATTCTAATCCCCATATATAAATTAAAACGTAAATGCAAAGCCTAACAAATAAATTTAATAAAAGGAAAGAAGAATGGTAAAGAACAGTGCTGTCACAATGACTGTACTCGAAATCCCCCTTGTTTTCTACTTCGTCTGAAAATTGTAACGCTTTCACGTTGATAGTAAAAGCCTAATGTGTCGCTGCACGCTTTCTTCAATGAAACGTGTACTGTATTTCTTGGAAAAACCTTGAGATACGCAAGCTGATCAATGACCTAAATTTAATATTTCATTCATTCCATTTTATACACGGCGTAACTAAAAGACAGATGGACTAAAGGATAGAGAGAAGGGAGAGGCAGAAAGCAGGGACACCTGCAACACTAAACACGCGTCGCGCGATACACAATTGCTGCCATCACGCGTGTAAGGCCACATGCACTAACTTTATTTCAAATCGACAGTGATAAAATTCACTACCCATACCAGAGTTAGGTTTTAAAATCCTGAAAAACGCTTATTGGGAATTATGACATAATACCGGTTTACGTTTGAAAACATGACAGTACCCAGACACCACATGGGGATTGAAGTGAACAGGAGGTGGTAGAAAATGAATATTTTGAACGCAGCCACCTAGCTCCCTTAGATTGAGATATTTGGATTTCTTAGGGTTTGCTGACAAAGAATATGTAAAACGTTACGCAAATAGTCTAGGAATTACCAAGTTAAGGCCAAAATAAAATAGTGGGGGTGCCTGACAGCATGAAATCATGTTAACTCCTATTTGATTGGAGCGCAACAAATGAAAGACTAAACACGATTGGTCGGACTATAAATACTATCTTGTGTTGTCAGGGGAAACGTGAGAAAGGGGTACTTTTTTGAATAGATGTGTAGACGTGGTGTGATTGGGTAGAGCTGCGAATATACTCAATTCAGAGCGTCTGTTCATTGCCACATCTTGTAATAAACCTACTAAGAAGCAGTGCGTTGAGCACCAGTGTATATTTTTTATAAAATAAAGCCTGGGACATCGGCAGATCGGAGTTGTGCTATATTCATTGCCAGTCAACGAAACTGTTTATTATTATTTCCATGAATTGTGGTAAGCTTGAAATATTCAATATTTTTAAATGAAAATTGAATGTAAATTGATAAATTATGTCTGTATATATGTGTGGTTCAGTAGCGAACATGATGTAAAGCCTATAGTGCTCCAGCCTGAACAGAAGGTGTCGGAGGAAAGTAAAACTGCATGGAATGGCCAAACAGTACACTGACACCTAGATTATTAACTAGAAAGAAATAATGCTGGAATTGCAGAGGCGTACTAACCATTAGGGAGGGAAATACTGGTATAAAGTATTTCAGATGAAGCTGACAGTTGGCCTAACGCTCTGAACTCAATGTTTGTGATGTATTGTGCTCAGTGTAGAAATGGAGTGTAAATTAGTTCTGACATAGAAGGTACAACCTTCTTGTTTCAGGGACCGTGGTCTTAAAGTTATTGAGCAGCACCTGGTCAGAGCTTTGCTGAAGCCAGAGGTGGACAGCATACTCCTTGGTCCATATAGCAACCAGTGGGGGGGCTCCAGAACTCATTACAGTAATCGAGCAGAGGAGTCTTTTACTGCAGTCATCACGCAAGATAAGAGAGTGTGGCCATGGAGCTCAACATTATGTACCCCCATCTTAAAATGACATTGTAAACTAAGATTAAGAGGGGAATTTAATTGTTTTAATACCAGGAACTGAGAACATCTCCAATACTAGTTCCAATAGAAACAAACTATTGAAGTCATGATGACAAATACCAACAGAGCTTGAACAAATCAAAACCAGTATTACCTCATATTACCACTACACAACTGACACACATAGGATACCATTAATAATATATGTCACTACACGAATCATATTAATAAATTCTGTACATATAACTTATAATTAAAATTGATTGTGATTCCTGGTTCCCTTTGTATTTGAATCAGGACACATATACATTCATGACAGCACTGAATACATATTGTTATTTGAAAAGTTATCAGTGACTCCTTTAAGATATCCTCTTAGAGTGTTATATGTATGTGAGTGTCACAGTGTTGTCAAGTGTGGTGGAATAAATTAAATTGTTTATCTGTCTGTTGTTGTTATGACTTACACTTCATCATACACATACCCTAGACATATAACGTAGTCATCACACTATTCCAGAATAATTCTGACTGAGGTATACATATGTGGCAGTAAGTAAGGTTATCTATAATACACTACTCTTATTAGATATAGATACCTTCACAGCTGATCTCAGTCAGTACACTAAGTCCCCTATAAATATTTATAACATCCCACTTTACCACAAATAAGTCTGTCTTTACTCTCCTCCAGCACTCTGTGGAGCATCATATTTACTCGCTAACCTTTTCCTATCACTGAACCTTTCACCATCATTCTACACACTAAACCGGACTACTATTTCTAAGACTCTTTCTCTCAAAATAAATTTACGACAGTGCTTCAAGACCATACCAAAGGATTGGGAGATTGCTATCATAACACCAATTTTCAAAAAGGCTGACAATCGACAATGTGAAAACCATAGAGGCATATCCCTTCTCAGTGTCCCTGGTAAAATCTACTCTAGAATCCTAGAGCAGAGACTCCGACGTTTAGCTGAGCCACAATTGGGTGAGGTCCAGTACGGATTCCGAGGAAACCGAAGTACTCAAGACCTAATCTTCACACTCAGACAGCTCAGTGAAAAGGCCCTTGAGTATAAGAGTGAGATCCATCTTTGTTTCATACATCTGGAAAAGGCGTTTGACAGGGTCCCCTGGAGCAAACTTTGGGACTGTTTGGCAAGGAAGAACATTCCAGCACCTCTGATTCATGCAATACAGAGCTTCTACAAGTCTTGCAGAAATTATGTGAGGACAGCAAACCATAAGTCAGAAGAGTTCAGAACCACCACTGGTGTAAGACAAGGTGATATCCTGTCACCTTATCTTTTCATACTCCTCATGGACGATGTTATCAAGGCATGTAAGGAGAGAACAAGAAAGTATTCGGTGGGGCACTGGAAGATGAGACAGGTCTCTATTTCAGAGCTGGCATTTGCTGATGATGTTGCCTTGATTGCAAAATCAGAGGCACATCTCCAATCCAAACTGGAAGTCTGGAAGGAAGAGCTGGAGAAGAGAGGGATGGTCATAAGCAGCTCTAAAACAAAATCCATGGTGATATCACGAGAAGAAAGAAAACATCAGATTAAGTTGGGAGAACAGGTCCTGGAGCAGGTCGACCACTTTAAATATCTCGGAGCTATTATAGACCGAAAGGGAGGTATCAAAGAAGAGTTGGCCACTCGAAAAGCAGCGGCTGGGAGACTTTTTCAGGCCATAAATCGTGGATTCCTCAGCAAGAAAGAGGTTGGTAAGATGGCTGTATACCGCTCCCCCTATGTCCCAGTCTTGACATATGGATGCGAGTCATGGGCAAAAGCCAGATCCAAACCTCAGAAATGAGGTATCTGGGGAAGGTGGTTGAAGTAACAAGAAGAGACATGGTCCCGCAACCAGACGATACGTCAAGGCCTAAAATCCCACCCCATGCAGACCCAAGTAGAACAGTCCCAACTAAGATGGTTTGGCCATGTCTGCAGAATGGGAGAAGATCGGCTACCTCGACAAGCATGGGAAACAAAGAGCCAGGGATCCAGACCTCCAGGACGACCCAGAGTCCGCTGGGAGGACAACATTAGACAAGCTTTGAAGGACCGAGGACTAGAATGGAACCAGGCCAGGAAGAAGACAGCTGATAGAATAGTCTGGCGCTCTCTCTTCCAAACCTCTACACCTCACGGTAGAAGGGGAACGACTAAGTAAGTAACAATTAGTTTAACTTGATCAGGCTGCAACCAGTTATCATTACCTGCATTTATTCTCATTATTTTTGCCTTTTCATTGAGGATTTTTCCAGCACCCATTGCTTTATGACCTCCCATCGAGTGTTTTCAGGTCTTGCTGGTAACACGCCGGGGTTGGTTACAGAATCAGCCAAGTCATCTCATAATCCCAGGTCATCCCAAGGAGCTTAACAGAGTCCAACTGGATTCTATTTCTTTACCATTGTGTGTTAGTCGATGATCTCATAACGCCAGTCTATTGCTAAAGGAAAAGTAAAATGGAGACAAGAGGCATCCCTGTTCACTCCTGTTCTTCCATGTTTTTCTCTTATCTGTAATGATCTTCGTGGTCTCCCTCTATGCCTACCAATGGGGGTTCCAAAACAAGGACTGCCTCTGTCTACATGCATCAAATGCCCTTTCCTCAGTGTAGTCCTATCAATCCTTCATCGTCTAGTCTTCTCCATCCCAGACCTTTGTTCCACTGGCACTTGTCAAAGTGGCTTCTTGTCCTACAGTTCCACTATGGTAACCTGCTTGTTCCATCTACCATTTTTAATCCCTCTATGGACTACTTCAAGCCACCCATTAAGGAAAGTCTGTAGCTTTTTGGAAACTGATTGTCTTTGGTTGTTTCTCCATAATTTGAGCACTACAATAGGACAGACTTCACATTTAGACAACTTAACCAGATATCTTATTTTTCGTGTTGGATCCGATTTCTCTTGATCTTTTCCTTTTCCCAGACTTTACCAAGTAATTTATATAACATCTCTGTAGCCGTTTCGATATCTGCTTTGATGGCCTCTGCTGGAATGCCATCAGGTCCAGACGCTTTTCCATCTCTTAGAAGCTTTATGGCTTTCTTTATTTCTTCCTTCGCTGGTCTTTCACCGTTAATTTGTAGCTCTTCTTCTGCTGGCTGGATGTCCGGCGGGTTTTGTGGAGCTGGTCTATTGAGAAGGTCCCCAAAATATTCTGTCCACCTCTTCATTTGCTCTTGTATATTGCTGAGCAGTTTCCCATTCTTGTCTTTTATGAGGCAACTTCTTTGCTTGTATTTCCCTGTTAGCTTCTTTGTGCTGCTATACAGTTCTCTCATATTTCCTTTGGCTGCAGCATCTTCTGCCTCTCTTGCCAACTCCTCAATATACTTCCTCTTGTCTCTTTTGATACTTCTTTTTACTTCTTTGTTTGCTTCTGTTTACACTTCTTGAGCCTTGATGGCTGTTGTTATCCATGGGTTTTTGTTGTAGATTCCCTGGTTATTTTCTTCACATGTCTCATTCCATACAGTTTTGATTTGCTGCCAATAGTCTTCTGTATTCTCTACATCTTCCAGCTGTTGGAGCACTTGGAATTTGTTGGATATTGTGACCACAAATTTGTCTCTTGTTTCTTAGATGTCCTACATTAAATTGTTGTCTATAATTTTGCATTGTTGCATATCTATTGAGTTTCATTTTTACTTTGGCTATCAGAAGGTGGTGATCTGATGCCACATCTGCTCCTCTATATACCTTTACATCCTGCAATGATGATCTAAACTTCTTGTTTATGCATATATGATCAATCTGATTTTCTGTTCTATGGTCTGGTGATATCCATGTTGCCTTGTGTATTCTTTTATGTGGAAACATGCTTCCTCCTATAGCCAGTTGATTTGAAGCACAGAAGTTTGAGAATAGTTCCCCTTTTTCTTTTATTATTGCCACCCCATGTTTTCCCATGACTTCTTCAAAGCCGGTGTTGACTGTACCTATCTTTGCATTCATGTCACCCATCAAAATTGTGATGTCTCTTCTTTTTACTTTTTCCATAATTTCCTGTAGTCTAGTATAAAATGCTTCTTTCACAGACTCTTCTTGTCATTAGTTGGTGCATAACATTGGATGAGATTTACATTTATTTTCTTTTTAGCTGTTGTAAAAGTAGCTGTTATTATTCTGGGTCCAATGGCGTCCCATTCAATGAGTGCTTTCTGTGCTTCTTTAGATAACATAAGAGCTACGCCTTCACTGTGGTGTGTACTTTCGTCTTCATGTCCTGATGACAGCACCAATTCACCTGTGATGAGTTTCTTCTTGTCTACCCCCTTCCACTTTGTTTCACACAGTCCCAGAACCTCGATTTTATATTCCCTCATTTCTGCTGCTACTTGTGCCACTTTCCCTTGTTCGTTTAATGTCCGAACATTCCAGGTGCCAAATCTGGAAGTTCTCCTAGAAGAAAGAAGGTTAGTCAGTAACACAGACTCCTTTCGGCTTTCTGTGTTGCATCATACGCCTACCTGCGAGAGGACCTTCCCCTGTCTTGGATGGCTGTGTTTTATTTTCTTTAATTGACTTGTCCATGTTTGTTGAAGTTTTTTGTAGTTTAATTTATTTTACAGGATGGGGGTAACCAGCCTCATGCCCAACCCTCCTTAGTCGCTTTCTACGACATGCATGGCAGGGAACAGTGCTACTATTCTTTGCTCCTCTTTCGGGCCCCAGTAACACACGGGTGATATATATATGTGTGTGTGTGTGCGTGCGTGCGTGCGTGCGTGCGTGCGTGCGTGCGTGTGTGTGTGTGTGTGTGTGTGTGTGTGTGTGTGTGTGTGTGTGTGTGTGTGTGTGGGTAATGTGTGAAACTGAAAAAGCGTAGTGAAATATCAACTACATGGTATTGGTTTAATCTGGTACACTGGGTGAAAATACAGTACTACATCCTGAAAGCATTACCAATTGTCTAATGTTGACTGCGGAAAGCATGATCAAATTAAGTAATGTTTTCGAGGTGGTGGTGTGGTGGGTGAGTGGGTGGATGTATTGGTGAAACAGGGTGGTGGTGTGGTGTGTTGGTGATGTGCCGAAAACTGCAAAGGAGAGGACTGTTTATAAAGATGACTTGTACTTCACAGGTTGAACTACAGATATCTTGTTAGAAGAAGTGGTAACCAATAAAACTGGATGCAAAAAATGACGTTATGCTCCTATGATTTTTGTGCTACCTGCAATGTACTGGATGAAAAGCACGTTTATGACAGGTTGCTGCCGTTCCATTTCGTTATTTTCGGTTTTACATATGGCCAGCTTGATGGTTCAAAACTGTCATCATGAATATGCACAATGGCCTCAATGCACAAATTATACGCTGCATAACAGGCCTTCAATGTTAAGTTGTTATACCGTGCGGTGCGGGGATCAAGTCGCGTGTCCATGGATGCACCCATGAATGCGGATTGGCAGGGCGAGAGTCATAGTGAGGCTGTTTTTGCGGAGGGGGGAAAGAGCGAGAATCCTTAGGTCCGAAGTAAGTTGTTTGTAAAGGGTCCGTGATCGGAGTTTACAGGATCGTATGGGTATCAAAGACATAGGTTGTCTATTAATCTCTGCGAAACCCCGATATAGTCTGCGCCGTTGCAAAAAATCGTGTCGATATTAAATTGATCAACTTATAGCAACCAACTTCTACTGGTTTGAACAACCTGTTGGAAGGCAAAGGTGCAATACCGTTCACTACAGGACTAAAGAATTGGACTAAATAGATTTCAAATTGGCGATTATCGTAACAATTTTTGATTTTTTTGGGAACTGGAAGCAGAATCATGACAATGTATTCTTACAAGATAGATCGTCTGTCGTACCAGAGTGTTTTCAAGAGCTCTGAGTCTCTTGCAGTGAAAGCAGTAACCGTGTTTCGAAATACCGTGGTGTACTCTGCAGTCTACCTAGCATCGCAAAATGGGTACGTGGTTTGATGCTAAGCTTAAATTAAGCGAGCATGGAACACAAGATAAGAATAAAGTAAACTTTTTTGTTTAACCTTCCAAAGCTGTGACCTAGTATAGTTAAATTGGTTTACAGAAAAGGTGTTATTGGGCCAATATGCTTAACCACCTAATCTTGGTCATCGGTAATACATCCCAGTTCTATGTATGTACTTTAAATAATAAATGAGATTTAAAAAAAGAATAGTCCATGCAACTTTAGCTTAATGCAGTGTTAAGCATATAAATACCAAAAAGAATTGCCCTAAAAATAAATTACAAATTATCTCAGCCCATTAGTCGTCATGTCTTTATGTTTACTAATCATCCCTAGGAATCAGTAAAAAGCGATGCAGGATAATTACGGGATACAAAAATTACCACATATGTACCACAAGGGTAGAACAGAATAATTAAAAAAAACGTATGATACGTGCCAAGCGAAATAAAAGTAATGTGCAGATATGGTCCTAGGTTTACCGATTAATTTCGACTTGTCAATAATTAAAGACATAGTACGTGCCATTAATAACAAAAAACCAGATTGTATATAATAGAAAAGTTGAACAGACGAACAATTAAACAACACTGATAGTATGTCGTGACACACCTGAGCTCATAACGATTGTATTCAGCCTTTCAGGAAAAATTTAAGATTTCTCCTTACTCTAATGTGCTTTCTAATTGGAATAAATTGAATGTCACGATTGCCATATATGAGAAACACATTGGGCGCGACATAAATATTGAACAACATTCTGCTCGTCAGGCATATTGAGGTAAGCGCTTCCAACCCCCCCCCCCACAAAACTAAAACCATCCCAACTTTTTGGTTTGACAACAAGAATGTAGAGTCAGCTTGCATAAAGCTGTTTATGTTTGTTAACAGACCTGCGTTGGCCAGGGGTCACTGATTATAAATGGTAACGCTTTAAGTCGAGCTTGAGAATCTACTGTGAACCAATAGATCGGCTCCGCATCAAGACTTTTGTGATTTGCCTGGTGATATGTATTCAGAAATTACATTGTAGTAAGATAGAATAGACCTTTTATTGGAGTATTTCGGATTAAGCAATGTACAGCCACATCCTATAAGTTGCCCCATTATAATTTTGTAATAAGGTTGTTCGACACTGCCTAATTGGAACTGAAGAAATAGGGATCACGGAGGGCAGACCAAGTAGGAAATGTGCCTATAAGCAAAATTTATGACCCCAAAGTGTATGACGTGAAATAAGGCATGTGTAAAAATGAATTTGAATATTCCTATGGCCATGAACTATAGTTAACCGACATGTAAGTCCAGTATTGGGTACGATGTCAGTTTTATCATTCTGCAGGATCACTATGTTCAAAATATGTAAACAACATTAAAACACTAACAGTATAGGAGTAGTTTGTTATCACATATATAGATATATATGTCACGTATGGTCAGCATATATATAAGATCTATTAGATTATTATCACCCATCTGATTCAATTGGAATAAGTGAAATCACTATCTTAAATGATGGTCAAAGTGGCGTTGCTTGATGCCTAGTAACCTCGGAACAGTATATGGATTAAAAGCACCAAGGAAAGAGTAAAAACGGTCAAAACAAAAAAAGCGAGTGGTTTGGGTGCTTTATTGTAGTTGGCGCACCATGAAGAACTGAAACCCCGTACCAGAGTTAAATGTATTAATTGATATAAATGCAGGAATGATAATTGTATGATATGAGATAACACGAGGTGTAGTACTTTAAAACCTTCTTATTACTTACAGGGTTGACATTGCCAAATTTTAAAAAGTCGGACATAACATGTGCAATGACATTCTATCTGTACAGTTATTAACTCCTTATTTTCTATTTAAATGCTAAAGTATACAGCTAATGGCCGTATCCATTTAGGAATAAGTCCATAAACTGCTAAGAAGTACTGTGATTTTTTCCCCGAGCGGGATTCCAAGAATTTATATTTACTCATCGAAGGTAAATTTTGCAGATAAATGGATGCATATTTAATAGAAGCAACTTTTATAAGGGTAGGACATCATTCCTTATAGTCTATGTCTCGCTAGTGCCAAATAGCAAATACTCATAAAGAGGGTTTTCGTTTCCAATTCTTCGAACACATTAGTAATATGCTGGTACAAAACGTACCTCAAATCAGTTTGAAGAAGTACTTATCTCTCGTATTAAACGAATCCAAGAAGGGAAAAAGTGACTAACGCTTTAAGCACGATGGTAATTAACTTTTGTAGACTCTCCATTGTCATTTCTGGAAAACGAGCTACACTGTCCCGACAACTTGGACCAAGCGACGAACTGTGAGAGCAGTAAAATAAATGACAACCATTTCTTTGATGATTTAGCGAATTCCGTCCAGAAGGCAATTGAGGTTCCGGAATATTTACTGCAAATTATAAAATATACGTGTAAATTATAAAGTATATTAACATAACATAACGACAGTCATGATTACTCATAATTCTTGATCCATAACTATTATAAATTTTTGTCAAAACGTGGATTTTAAAAACGAAAGACGTTATTATTCGAGTTTTGAATATATGTATGTAATTATTAACAAATTTAATTTCAATTTTTTTTAATCTTTTAAAAGCCCTAATGTTTTGTCTCGGTCAATTTTACTACCACACTCTTAAACATAGACTATAATAGATGTATGTAAGCAATTCCACTGGATGTAAATCAGTGGAGGAGGCTTAACGAGCTACTAAAATTAATCATGTGCGTAACTTCTTCACTAATAAGTTGTCGGCAGATTCTAGAATTTAACGTTGCTCAAGCAATATCAGCATTGTTTTCGATTAATCTCGATGTTTTGTGAAAAACTCTCTTGGGATAGAAGTGTCATTTACCCTTCTATCTACACCTCTGCCAAGAGTAATATTGTGCGAAGATTAGAACTTTTTGAAAAGCCCATCATTAGTTACTTGTTACAGTTTTTGGCCACTCGTGGGCACCTACATACTGGCAAATCAGGGAAGACAATTACGGTCACAATCGGTCTCTAAACACTTTCCCTCCCTTACCGCATATGGATGACTTGTTTGAACAGAAGGCCCCAATCGAGGCCAGCTCCCTTGATACGTGGAGCTGGGGGCTCTAAGTACAGCCATCAGCGCGGGCCGGAAAAAACCAAGAACTGGCCACAGGCCCTACTATCAACTCGAGCAAAAGACCACCAGTCTGCCCTAGGCAGGTCAACGGTACTAAAAGACAGAGGCAAACACAGGGCCAAGAGGCGCAACACAGACACAATCAGGACTTTGCCCACGCGCACGCGCAATGTGAAATATGCCTATATCTACAAAAACGTTATGGCCACTGTTCCCTTGTGAACAGGACCACCCTCGGCCTCAAAAGGGCCCAACCCCTACTACTGGGTGGTTCCTTTCCTCAATTGCCCCGTGGAGCAGGAGGCATGAGAATAGAAGCTTACTGGCCCAAGCAAAAGCAAAGACCACTTTTAAAATTAATGAATGGAATGCTGAAGGCGTTATCAACAGTAAAATAGACGAGTTATAAGCTAAAAAAATTAGAGGCTCGAAAATATTCTTGAAATGCAAGATGCAAAGAAACCCACCTCAAACAAGGACATAAGCATTCAAAATTCAAGAGGCTACCAGTGCTAACAATCGGACCGGATAGACAGGCGAAAGGGTTCGTCGGATATACTGATTTTCATTGTGTTATGTCAGCCTTGAAAAATATTATGGGAGGGGGGCGGAATACCTGATGCATCATCTTAAGGACACGGGGAACAAATACAGAATTTCCACTCTGCTCAACTAATACTGTACGAGCGACCCGCCCATGGATCACTAGGACACCAAAATCCCAGCAAAAGAATGGACTGGTTGTTATGCGGAGACTTCAACATGCTACTCACTAAGCTGGGGGCTTATGATCACAGGATAGGCGAGGAGATTGAAAACTGGCAAGGATGATAATGGTCTTATCCTTCATTAACCAATCAATCCGATCCCCCCCCCACCAAAAAACCTTCTACTGGTGGACCATGGACAACACCCACCTCTAACACCAGGACCTGGCATTTCCACTCTCCCGGCCTGGAGTGGTAGACCACACAGCGTTGTAGGGAAAGAACTTGGAGGCAGCGACAACGGGCCAATTCTTCCTAATTGTGGAAAAAAAATGAAATAGTCAAGGAGGAGCAGGCACTCTCTCTAGGTGGGGAACTACAAGAAGGCCAGAACTGGACCAATTGTACCAGAAACCGTTACCTAGTTTACTGGATACTTAGGAGGATTCTGACTGTATTGACGATAGGACGATCACATAATTTAGTCGATGAGTTCAGCTGATGAATATAACAGGCTGCTCGTGAAAACAATACTTAGAAGTGGCTTCATAAGCACTACAAGCCTATATTGGAATAGTGAACTAGAGAACACTGCAAATACGACGTGGAAACCTCTCAAAAAGCAGGCAGAGACCAGTTCCACGCGCAGGAACCACCAACCAATTTCACATTTCAGCAAAGCTAAGGCCAAAATTGTGTCCAAGGGCCCAAGTTGCAGGCTTAGGCGGATAGAAGCTGGAAGGAGAGAAAAAACAATGTCCTTGAACTTCGAAATGTGATGAAAAGGAAAACATTGAAAAGCTGGTTTAATAACACAACATAACTATGAGGGTTACAGGGAGAAACTCAAAGATTGCAGCTGTCCAAAGTTTGAAAACATCCTTCATGGGGAAAACAGGCAGCTGATTCCAATTTGCAGATGTGTGTTTTGTTAAGGACCACAAACCTCGAAGGTTAGACCAGAGAAAGCACACAGGAGGGACTCGTGAGAAAACAAACCAATACGCAGGACGGAAATGGAAACCATACCTGAAAGTTATAGAGGCCGCAATCACATTCCATAGAAACTGGAGCTTGCAATTGTCCAAAATTTAAAAATGAGAATGAGTCCGCCTTGAGTTTTTGAAGGAGTTTCCAATGTAATGATTTAAGAACTTGGGAAACCGCAGCAAAAACAATGCTGCTGCCGATCTTCAATATCCGAGGGACGGTTCAACAAAGTAATAACCTCATAATTTTTAATTTCATTCAATAGCAAGAAAACAGATAAAATTCACATTGAAATGTAGGCCCAAGTCAGAAAACTTCAAAATTTATTTCTCAATGTAGTCTCCCGTTATTTGTTTACAGTTTTTGTCCATCTTTCTCACAAGGGGGGCATGTATCCCGCACGGTAAAAAATTGTGTCCCTTTTCCTAAACCACTGACGTACGGTGCGTTTAAGGGTTCGGTGTCCTCAAGTGATGTCCGCGGAAGATCTTCTTTCAGTGGTTCCAAACAGATGGAAGTCAGAAGGTGCGAAGATCGGTACTGTAAGGGGGATGTGGTAATAAGTACAGCCAAATTCTGCAATCGCATCAAAGGTGCGTTTTTTAGCGGTGTGTGTGGCGTGGGCATTATCATGCAACAGTAGTACAGTTTCTTGATCTTTTAATGGGTAAAGTCGAACCCGAACACGACCTCTAAGCTTCTTCAATGTGTTTCAATGTAACGGGTCTTGCATTTCACGTGTTTCCCTGTTCCAAGAAGTCGAGAAGAATCACACCCTTTCATCCCAAAACACGAGGCCATAAACTTTCCCTACAGATCGTGAACTTTTGAACTTCTTTCTTGTCGGCGATGTTGTGTGATGCTATTCCATTGAATGCCTCTTGGATTTTTCTGGTTCAAAATAATGAACCCATAGAAGGTCTCATAATAATAATAATATAATAGCCCCTTCAGTCATAACTGACTATGGGAATGCGCCCCTGAGGTGGCAGCCCTCAGCTGCTTATTTTCCTGGTGCTCCTTTCGACGTTTTCTCCTCACCTCTGCTTCTTGTGTGAGCCTCTCTTCGCCCAATCTGTGGTGGTGCCGTAAATAGCATCGCCACTTAGTGCGATCGGCAGCTTCATCCTCCCATGTTGCTGGATCCATGTCCAGTGCCCTCATATCTCTCTTGCACACATCTTTGAACCTCAGCTGTGGTCGCCCAACTGTTCTCTTGCCATCTGCTAATTGTCCGTAGAAGATATCTTTTGGGATGCGACCATCTTCCATGCGGCGAACATGGCCAAGCCAGCGAAGTCTGCGCTGTCTAAGCAGCGTATACATACTTTGAAGGCCAGCACGTGACAACACCTCGACATTTGTCACTTTATCTTTCCACGAGATGCCGAGGATGCGGCGTAGACACCGCAAATGGAAGGTATTGAGCCTTCTTTCTTGCTTAGCATAGGTCGTCCAGGTCTCGCTGCCATATAGGAGTGTGCTGGTGACGCAGGCATTATATACCGCAGCTTTGGACTTCATTGTGAGTTTAGAGTTTCCCCAAACACGCGATGTGAGGCGGGCAAAGGTAGCTGCAGCTTTGCCAATGCGGCTGTCGATTTCTGTATCCAGTGAGAGTTTGTCATTGATGGTAGACCCTAGGTATGTGAAGTGGTGCACCACTGCCAATTCATAGTTATCGATAGTGATAACTGGTGCAGCACCCACATCCTGACTCAGCACATTCGTTTTCTTTAGACTTATTGTGAGGCCAAAGTCCTTGCATGCTTTAGTGAAGCGATTCATCAAGCTCTGAAGCTCCTGTTGGCTTTGAGTGACGACTGCAGCATCATCAGCGAACAACAAGTCTCTTATAGTGACCCTTCTGATTTTTGTTTTTGCCTTCAGCCTTGAAAGATTAAACAGACGGCCATCTGACCTAGTGTGAAGGCATATTCCTTCAGTTGCATCTCTGAATGCATGTTTCAAGAGTAAGGCAAAGAAGATTCCGAAGAGGGTCGGAGCCAGAACACAGCCTTGTTTAACGCCACTTCGTATATCTAAAAGGGCTGTGACGTGCTTCCAGCATATTGGACTGTTCCCTTCATGTCGTCATGGAATGACTTTATCATTTCCAGCATTTTAGAAGGGCAGCCTATTTTCAGGAGGGTTTTTGAAGAGTCCATCCCTACTAACCAGGTCGAATGCTTTTGTGAGGTCTATAAAGGCGATATATAATGGTCTTTTCTGCTCTCTTGATTTTTCCTGAAGCTGGCGGAGAGAGAAGATCATGTCTGTTGTTGATCTGCCAGCTCGGAATCCACACTGTGCCTCTGGATATATGCGCTCAGCTAACTTGTGTAGTCGCATTAAGATGACTTTGGCAAAACCTTACCAACAATACTAAGAAGAGAGATGCCTCTGTAGTTATTGCAATCACTTCTGTCTCCTTTATTTTTATACAGTGTTACAATCTTGGCATCTCGCATGTCTTGAGGAATAGTTGTCTCTTCCCAGCACTGGCACAGCATCCTATGCAGGGGATATAATAGCGTGCTCTTACAGCATTTGATTAAATCAGGAGGAATCCCATCACTGCCTGGTGCTTTGCCAGAGGCCAAGCTATCAATGGCCTTACTGAGTTCCTCTAATGTTGGTTCGGCATCCAGCTCCTCCATAGTTGGCAGACTATTGACAGCATCAAGGGCTGCAGGCGTAACGGTATTGTCTCTAGCGTAAAGCTCAGAGTAGTGCTCGACCCACCTCTCCATCTGCTTACCCTTATCGGTTAGCTTCTCTCCGCTGATGGTTTTTAGCGGTGCCGTCTTACTTTTATGGGGGCCAAGTGCTTTCTTTATACCGTCATACATTTGTCTAATGTTGCCTGTTTGCGCTGCGATCTGGATGCTCTCACTGAGCTGGAGCCAATAGTCATTTGCACAGCGTCGAGCAGTTTGTTGAACTTTGCTTCTCGTAGCCCTCAGGATCTGTAGGGTTCTGGCACTCGGTGAACGTTTGTATTCATTCATAGCACTGCGCTTAGCTTCAATAACAGGTGCAATCACATCTGATGAAGCGTCAAACCAGTCATTTGACTTTGCTGTTTTCTTACCAAAGGTGGCAAGTGCAGTACTTTGAATGGTGTTCCGTAGATGCTCCCAGTTCTCTGTAATAGTATCACCATGCTGAGGGCTACTGAGCACTTTCTTGAAGGTCGCAGTGAATTGAGCGATCATGAAAGGGTCTGACATCTTGCTGGTATCAATGCGTGGTTTCCCTTCATGTCTGACACGATAGAGTTTTCTTGGTTGTGCTCTGATTTTGCAGCAAACCAAGGAGTGATCTGTGTCACAGTCTGCACTATGGTACGAGCGCGTGGAGAGCACAGACCTGAGGAGTGGCCTTCTGACGAGAATCAGGTCAAGTTGGTGCCAGTGCTTGGATCGTGGGTGTCTCCATGACACCTTATGCTGGGGTTTTGTCTGAAAGTAGGTGTTGGTCACGCAGAGGTCATGGTGGACGCACAACTCTAAGAGCCGTTGTCCATTTTCATTCATCTTGCCAATACCAAACCTGCCCAGACACGAAGGCCATGAAACATTATCGGCACCCACTCTAGCGTTAAAGTCACCAAGGAGAACAAGCTTGTTCTTGCCTAGGTATGCTTTTGATTACTGCTGCTAGATTCTCGTAGAACTCATCTTTAGCTTCTGAGGCAGAGTACAGAGTAGGAGCATACACACTGACAAGGGTGATGGGACCTGTGCTAGTTTGCAGGCGGAGCGTTAACAGGCGTTCTGATCCATTCTCGCCTGGTTCAACCATGTTAGTTAGCGATTTTTTTTGACCGCAAAACCTACTCCGTGTTCTCTAGCTTTATCAAGATCTTTCCCTTGCCAATAAAATGTGTAGTCCTTCTCGCTCACCATTCCAGAGCCCGCCAGGCGCGTTTCCTGAAGTGCAGCTATATCCACCTGAAGTCGTTTAAGCTCATCATTAATTATGGCTGTCTTCCTTACATCGTTTACATCCTGTAGGTTTTCGGATAGTCCAGTCAACATAGTCCGGACGTTCCAGCATCCCAATCTGAGAGTTTGCTTATTTCTATTTTTTCGATAATTGCTTGGTGCAAAATTTTCTGTCCACAGTTCGGGTTTGACCCTAATCCCCATGCACCCAATGGGGAAAGCAGACAGTGGCGGGACAACACCTTATTGACTGGGGGCTGCCCAGCTTGAAGCGGGCGGTAGCTGTCCAGTGAGATCCTAGAACCTCTCCCACTGTCGGAAGTAGCCCCTGGCGCCATGCCCTACGCCAATTGGGCATAATGCTTATAACCGGTAACTGCTACTTCCCGTGTTTTGCCGACACCTATAGGGTGAAGCTGGAGTGTCCTCTCCAGGGCGCGAGCTTGGGCACAGTTATATGGAGATCAAGCTGTTGCCCATGCAGCATGTTCCCCCTCTCCACACAGCCGGTAGATCCAAAGGAACGGCAGTAGCCGATACAGTTTGGTACCAGCCATGTCGTAGGAGTTGCCAGAATAATGTCGAATCGACATTAGACTGCCTTAGGGACTCCGACTCCGGATTTATCCTCAGGGTTTACTCCCGAAGCCAATTCCCGCAAGGCAGCGGTGGTTTGAATTCAGAGTTCCTTCTCTTAGATAAGCTACCAACCAAGGATCACGAGCCCTATCTGCCCGAAGCTGCTGGTTTTAAGGCGCCAGTCGCTCGCCTTTGCCCCTTCTCCCGTCAGTGGAAACAGTTCCGCCGGGCTCAAATTGAGCCACACGTGAAGGCCGGGAGCTGGACTTGGTTGTCAGAGGCTGTTTGAGGCGCGTGCCATAGAAATAGTTTATCTGCAGTGAGAGCTTATCCTCACTACAACTCCCGGCAATAACAACCATTGGAACCAAGTCTCATCACCTGTCTCAATATACGATAAAAACTCTTCTCCTTCAGTTTCGTAACGGTGCAGGAGGTTGATGACAGTGGTTTTCCTTATTTCTTTATGTCTGCCTGTCAACATTCCATGACATAACGTTGTTTTAACCGAACGTCTTTGGCAGCCATTTTTAAACTGTTACAGTGGTGCCACCTGTTACTGAAACAGGTTGGTAATGCTATACAATGCCGAAGAGTGTTTGAGGAATCCTGCTAAATTTACAAATTGCACACCGATGCAGTATTTACATACATAAAAAAATAGGAGGCATTACTTTTTTACCTTCCCTCGTATGCTGGAACTCAGTAAATTAATATGAAACAAATATAAAGGTATGTTATCAGGCACTCGCAGGAAATAAAGAAGTAGAACACCAGACAACAGAAAAACAACAGACATGAGTGGCTTACCCAGGATTGAACACTGGACCTTCCGTGCGACAACCCCGCCTAGCCATGCAAGCGAATCACACTATCCGCTCTGCCATCTACGCATCATCAAAAAATGATGTTTCAATGGCAGGTCAATAGTGCGAACCACAATACACGACACCAGAAGTCCTCCATGGGCAGTTCAGCCCACTAATGGCGCAATCACTTCTGTTGTATTTCTATCAAGCAGTATAGGCCGAATCCAACAAGACCCTTAGGACCTTAATACTGTGTCCAGTAAATGATAGTAGACTAGAACAGTGAGAACAGGATAGTGGGTAGGTTTGGTATTGTACAAACATTTTATTAGCACATAAGGGAGGAAACCGAGGCCTGGGTAAGCCACTCATGTCGGTTGTTTTTCTGTTGTCTGGTGTTCTACTTCTTTATTTCCTGCGAGTGCCTGATAACATACCTTTATATTTGTTTCATATTAATTTACTGTTTACAGGCCTCAGGTTTCCCTCCCTTATNTGTAATAAATGTTGGAACTCAGGCAGAGTTTCACAGGACCTGAAGGGAAGCAATCATGATTATATATGTCGTACCGATAGGTTTGAGTAATTTTTTGGTCCCGTCTGAGTAGAATGGATGGTGATAAGTACGTGAGAAAAATCTCGTGATCTGTGAGTAATAGATTTCACCGGGTGTATATCTTAAGGAGAAGATATGTCTCTAAATTGAGTAAGTGTCGTGTGGTGCGTATTAGGGCAACTACGACAGTAGCTTTTGCCAGGATAGCCTATGAGATATTAGGTAGAAGGTTCTAGAAAATGGCTCGTTAAGAAAGAATAAAGACCTATTCGAGATAGGGACAAGAAGACGGGAATGCAAATGCTTTCCACTGGACAGTGTTTTCTAATTAATTATGGAAAGAGTTCTGTTTCCCCACGACCTTAGCTTCTGCCCTTAGATCCCGTAACAGAGAAAGCCCCCAACCTCAAATGAGTAGAGAAATGTTCCTATTTGTGAATATGTAACACGACAGCACGAGTGAAACATTTAAAACAAATTAGATAATGATCAAAACTATTGTTGTGTTTATTAATTAAATATCCACACATATAGGGTTACTAATGGTTAGAACGTGATAGTGGTAAAATACGATTCACACAAAACACACAGATGAGATATTAAAATTGCAGTTAATTTAAGTAGTAGTTTAATTGAGAATGAACTGGTGTAAAGCGAAATGATGATTGATGTGATATGATACGTGTTACCAAAAATGGTGGGTAATTCTACACAGCCCATGTGTCTCTAAATTTTTCTTATGGATACGATGATTCACATGTATGCATAAAAAAAAATGTCCCAAGTTTGTCATACGTTATGTCGAGTGGGGTGTACTCTAAGCCGAGTGACGTTCTGATGAAAACTGTTGTCGTACTGAGAACGTTGACGAGATTTATGTATAATATATATTCCTTCACTGTTTGAGTATTTTCTCTGTAGTGCTGAATCAACAGTTAATAGCTGTCATATTAAAAAAGGTCTGTTGTCTAATCTCCCGAGGGTTACTGGCCAGACTGGATATCTTCACGAAATGTTAGTGATATGTAGACTCATTATCTTGCGTATGTAGTCGTGATTCATAAAATATACTTTAGAGTTCTGCTTCATAGAATGCGCTTAAGAGTTGTGTTGCACTTGGTATAAATATGAGATTCCACTTTTGAGCTCTTTAGCTGGACTTTCAGATATAAAAGCTTTACGAGTGATTTGAACTTGTGACAACTTTGTATTGAACTTGTGAGCCAGCAGTATATGGGTGACGAAAAATGGCTGCGTCCACCCTTGTGAATTGTGGGTGAGAAATATTCCTTTTTAATTGAGGAATGAAAGATGTCCTATGGCGAATTCTGCTAGCCCAAATGTCCGTATTTTTTTATAACTTATTTCTGGTTAGACGTCAGACATGTTGCGTGTAGAATCAGACTTCTGATGAACTGAAGACACACAAAAGTCTTCGTAAGTTTTCACACTTAACATCACTGCGGTTACTTTCATTTATACTACCTGAACATTTTTGATCTCTCTCTGAGTTCAATTCTAATGATGTTAAAATCTTGTGCAATGAGAGTTGTGTGCGAAATGGGGAGACTGAGATGATGATGAAGGTGAAGTATGAACTAATTAATTACCTCCTCTCATCCTATCATCTTCTTATGAAAAATCTTCTTGATTGTTTATTTATCAGTTGTGAAAAGAATTAATGAAACTCTATCTTTTGCACATTTTGCAGTGAGGTTAAAAACTAAACAAACCCACCACCCCCCCAATGTGAGAAAATGTATTAATTTGTTAATCTGTATAAGATCTTAACTATTTTTCCCGTTTAGGAAAATTCAAAAAAACCCCCACAGAAAGTGTCAATTTTATTCCAAAACTGTTTTGTTGTCATGGACATGCAATTTATTGTCCCCCCCCCCCCCATGCAGTCCTTAGGATTTTTCCATGCAGTTATTAATTATTTTTTGCCCTTACAAAACTCATGTCATGTTCGAGTATCTTTTTCTTCTTTACGTATTTATATAAAAAAACTCTTAATACCGTTGTCTGGGTTAATTTTTCTTAGTTTTTACAGAAAAAAAGATTTTACAAGATCCGTTCAAAAAATATTTTTTTTGTTTTAATTAGTGTAGTGACTACATGTCCGCACGAGTGCGCACCTATTGTAAACACAGTCGCGAGTTAACTAATTTTAAAAAACAAAAATTTTGAACGATCTTGTAAACTTTCCTGTAAAATCCTACTAAAAAATAAAACCCAAGACAACATGTAAGAGTTTTTTAAATTAACGTAAAGAAGAAATTCGAACATGAATGAGTATTGTAAAGGGCAAAAAGTATTATTAATAACTGCATGGAAAATCTAAGACTGCGTGCACAAATTCATGTCCCATACAAAAACAGTTTTGGAGAAAATTGACACTTTCTTGTGGCCACGAATTTCCGAACGGACTATAACCTTCTATTCCCTTCGCCAAAATGTTGTTTAAGAAAACAATTGTCATCCCCAGAAAATGAATTATTAACCCCCCCCCCCCCCCCCCCCCTCTGAATAAAAAAACGAATATTTAGACTAGGCGTTATTTTAGGGATTGTAATCTCTACCTCACAATATAAAACAACTGTGTGAAAGTTGATTGGCGTCACTTTTAGGAATGGGGGCCCGGGTATCACTACCGCAATGCAAAATAATATTAACTATTATCCCGGTTGATCCCGAAGAATTTTTGTTAGAAAATTAAAAAGTAAACCGGATACCCGTTATAGTAGAAAACAGACCCTAAAAAAAAGAATAGCCTAGATTAGTTTTTTTTATGCAATCGTTTGAGTGCTCTGGGAAAATTTAGAACAGACTTGCGATTCCCCAGCGGCCCAGAACATTGAGAAAGTCAGTGTGGGGCGTGCCTAGCATTGAGACAAGCAGATTGTGTTTTGAACGCTTAAATGGTTTACTGCAATCAAGATTTTTTCTAATTGCTGGGATTAGAAAAATCTGGAAGATTTGTCGTGCTTTAATTTCCCATTTTTTACTTATCTGTGTTTAAATTCCGAACTGGTAGACAGTAAGTTGTTTTGCCATAATTACCCCCTATCCCCCCCCCCCCCCCTTTGAGACACGGTCGAGAACAGGATGGTATTTTGCAAAATCTAAAAAATCAAGCACGTATAAAAATTTCAATGATGATGGTTAAACATGAAACTAGAAACTGTTTTGTTTTTTTTTTAAAATTATCTTCCAGAATTAACGAGGAAATGTAGGGTTAAAAATAATGCGTAAGATACTAGGAGACATGCTCGCCCATGCCAGCCTTCCCACCGCCATTTAAAACTAACAAGTTAGAAGTGCAGACGAAACGTTTACCCCTTTGTAGACGGGAGGAGACGGGGGAACGGAGGACACAAAAGGATTAAAAAATATGATTGAACACGTGTTTGAAGTTCGAACGGCAAAAAGACGCAAGTGGGGGTGAAAAAGAAAAAAAAAATTCACGTCCCTAGTTGACATAAAGTAAGGAAATGGACAAGGGAAACGGACATTAGCTCTTGATCGAGACAGTCATTTCTTGGGCGTGTTTCGATACTTGGGTCCTTTATTTGAATGCCCGCGGCAAAACACAGTGAGGGAAGGTTCTCGAACAAATTTCAAAAAATTAAACTTGAAAAAAATATGTTTTTTCTAAAAAAATTGAGTTATGAAAATAAAAACCATAGCCAGTTTGAATAGTCCCCACCCCCCACGCCCTAAATCACTTGAGCCGTAGAGAAATAATATGCATTTCAATTTATACAGCTCCTCACGGAACCGGATAATAAAGAAGATATTGACAAAATACTGTAGTGTTCATATCATACAAGCGACTCCCCACACTGATTAACCCCCATGTCCACTAAAAGTTACCAAAATCTTGGCCTTAGTTTAGCGTGCAGAAAAAAACGTAAAAATCGAGCTGTAATTAAAGAGAGGGTATGTGGTGGAGAATTGTTAGCTTAAAATAACTTAGGCAGCAGAATTCGTGTAGGAAATGCATGCAAGAAAAAACCACTTCAGTGTGTTTTTTGAAAATTAAAAAACAAGTAGAGGCCCCCCCCCAGACGGACTAACCAGACCGTAATATCATACTTTGACTGAGAATTGACTGAAGTGACTTTTTGGTTGAAGATTTGAAAGTTAATGGGGGGAAGTCGGCGATTGGCCAACGCAAATTTATAGTAGCGGGAATTAGAGAGGTGAAAGTTTGCCATTTCGACATAAAAAAGTCTGTTCAGAGACGCAGTTTGAATCCCTAAAGATGGTGTTGATTCCATAAAAATATAACTATATAGTGGGAGCCATCATACGGCCAGCAGCCTCAGCTGAGTTTTGCTAGCAAACTTTAACTGTGTTCTCAATTCTGAAATTCTGGTAAGAATGAACAATATTTATTTGATAATATATTTTAATAATTCGAGTGATTGACTTACTGCCACCTATCCATAAAAATGATTACGACAAGTAAGTCCCGCCCCCCAATTTCGCTCTAGATCCCCAGCCCTGATCAGGGTCTAGAGACATACGTATTTTTTTTTACAAAGAAAAATATATGGGAAATATGAACGTCCCCTAAAAAAACTATGAAAAAAGGATCTAGTGTTGAGATCAGTGGAACATATCACCTATTCTTATTTAATAGCAGGAAGCTATTGAAACATATCTCACCGCCACCCTAATGTAGTCTTGGGGAACATGATACTATGTGAAACCAACTATGGTAAAGATGTGCTGTGTGGTCAGAGAGATCTGACCCAGTCTATGTGGTGTTGTTGTTGTGTAGTGTTGTGTGCAGAAGTGGTTCAGGAAGATAGAGTTCTGACACATGACCAATACTTTTTGTTTCAGAAACTGTGAGTTTTCTATTTGGCAAACCAAAGCGGTGTCAAATGCTGTAGTAATATATACAAAGTGTTGACCAGTCAGCAGTCTATTTCATTGTGTCAGAGCAGCCGTATATTGCCCCCCAGCACGGAGAAGGTGGGGCCACAAGACTTTTGTACAGGATCGACGCAGGCGAGATAAGTTAATATCTGGCCTGCTGGACTTTCACCAACGACATTTTTAACTAAAATTATCCTAATTTACCAGTAAATTAAAGCCATGACACTGTGGGGAAATTAAACTATATATATTTTATTCCTAAAGTCAACGGACAATGTTTGGCAGTCATAGACTGGGAGTGATTACACCATCCCAACAGCATATCGTAGTTATAAGTTCTCCCTGTTGACTATCTTAATATAATTACTATTAACCAGTCATTTGAAATAATTAAGTACACATTTTCCATTTTATTATGTCATATGATTTTTGCATTCCATTTATGATTACAATTAATATTTCTTATGTTCTGGCCAACTAACATTTGGTTTCAGAACAAAATAAAAATTTATCAAAAGATTTAACTGTAAAAAACTAAAATTAGCCCTGAGTTAGTTCAGTGTGTTATAAATTTTATTAATATTATTAGACTTCTTAAATATCTGTGTGTGTGTAATTTACCACAACACATTACATATCAGTACCCTAGATTTTTAACGTAGCCACATTCATTAGTAAAAAAAAGATATGTGTGAGGTCGTAAGTGGTAGTAAGAAGGGCCTTCTGTAATTCACATCTACATTTATCTCAGGAGCCTTCACAGCTGACCTCATACATCACACTAGGTAACATCAACCATACAATACCATCAAAATCCACTACAGAAACAGAGCTATTGAATAAATGAACAAGCAGGGTGATGAACTGCAAACATATACTTACTCATTAAGTGGTATTGAGCAGGGAAGAATTTTCCTCAAATGTTGAATCTGAGTGATTCACATGATGTCAGTCCCCTACGCTATGTTAATGAAAGCAATGTACCATGGTATTTAAACGAAATATACTGTTAACCTTCACGCCATTATGTATATAAGTTGAGTTGAATAAAATTCACGTTGAGACCAAAGAGAAGTCGACCATTTATATACCTTGCTAAACATATATGTTGTAAAGGAAGGAAGGAACGTCTGTTAAGAAAACTATAATGCTTTGTTAACTGCTCCTAGCTACTACCCCGTAGAGGATCGTCCTAGAACCTGAAAAGCTCCTGTCAGACTGTAGGAGAGAGAAATTTCAATCTCTAGCTTACAAGCTAGTTTAGCAATCTAACACTCCTCTGTACAATACAGCAACCCACAACTGCTACCCGGCCAACAACTGGACTCCTCTCTCTAGCGAGCTACGCGGTTATATTATATCTCTAGAAGTCCAATGTGGGTTCCTTGGGACCGGTGGACGTACAACTCCGCTCATACAACCCAATACCTAAGGAGACCCTCTGGTCACTCATTCCCGGATCGCTCTTGTCCCCTGTCAGTCCAAAAGTGGGTGGGGGGTAATTCCCGACCAACTTTCGTTGCCTGGCTTGCCTGACAAACAGGTATTGAGATAATTGGCTGGGTCAATGCAAAAGTGCTGTCACATTACTCCTCTGATTGTCTATCGCTCAGTGTGTTGGCGGCACTCTTTGTTACCTCCATTCATTGTCGCCAGCATGCTAACATGTCCCCTCTGTGGTGCCGCCTATTGATTTACATGCCGGTTTGTTTAAACAGCATGAGACGTTTTCACCTGGCCAGCTGGGCGTCCAATGTGGTGACCCGTTGCTTGTATGGACAGCGGCCGAGCAACAAAGATAACAAAACAGTCCACATAAATTGTATAATGCACAGATTGCTTGATTTGGATTGGAACCAGATTGGTGTTTCACCAGATTTATCACGACGCAATGTGGACTTCAAACGATGATGTCAGGTATGGGACTCAATCAAAAGACTTTATTTTACCACCGATGAGAAAACAAATGCGGGTTCTCTAGATACCGGTCGCGAGTAATCAAAACGATGAAATAGCAAATGTGGGATGAAAGAGCGCAAAATGTGGGAGAAAATAAAATACGAGAGATGTACGAAAAGATAGAGCTATAAGGCCTTGGCGCTCGTTTATCACCAGTACGTTTCTCTAGTCCAGCCTATCTATACGACTATAAAATTTAGTATAAGACAACCTTGCCCTCTTCATATATAAATATAAGTTTAACTACACACACACACACTGCTATGTGACAACAAGACACACAAACGTATAATAAAAACTTCGGTTAATTGGGTATGGGTCTTGACAAACACACTAAAGTTAAGTTTGCTTTTTGTTGGTTTATTATCATTTAAAACTTGAAAACATCAAATATTTTTTTAAAATAAAATATAAAATAAACATCTTAAAGAAAGATCAAATAAAATCAGATTTACAATACATATAAAAATAACAGAATAAATGTGCCCTCCCCCTATTGAGAAAAAGTACCAAAAAGTTAATAAACCCCAAAGGTCAAAGTTTAGCACTATAGTACAGAATAGACATTAAAGAAACAAGTGCCTACTATATGCTACCCAGTAAAGTAAACAAGTTTGAGCAAAATCCCATGTTGTTAAAAGTTCCTGTAACAAAGAAAAAGATTTCACCCACTCTGTCATTACAGTGGCCACTCAATAACGCTTACCTACTCTTGGTGAAATCTCCTTGGATTATGTTACAATTATTCTGAATATAAAAAATTGCCAGGTGTTTTTATTTCCAAATTGGCCCCAGTACCATCCTCTAACAAGTCAAAACTAAGGAGGTGGACGCCGAATCTGGTGTTTTAATTTTCCCTGGAGGAACAAAATGTAACCCCGAATAGTTAGTAACTAGCGAAACGTGCTGTTGACGTTCACAGTTTAAAAAAAAAAGAGGAAAAAATACTTCCAGTATTGGGAAACATCTGGTCGCTAAAATGTTACAAACGATGATGATGATAATTCTATCGGCTGGCTCTATGGTTAGTGCCGCTTCTGATAAACAGCGTAAATTCTAGATGCTACCCTTGAGTACGACTGTCAGAAATCGGGGATATGTTATTGGTTTCACATCCCCAGTCGGCTGATAAAATTGAAAAAAAAAACTAATGCGGGGTTTTGTAAGTCCAGAAAGCAAATTATCCATATTAACATAGACCATCAGAGAGAGATAAGAAAGAAATACTAGCAACCATGGGACAGACGGATTACTCCTGCCCTAATGGAGGGTACCCATTACACTAGGAGAACGACAGCAACGCTATTTCCAAGCTTAAGTTCCAAAAAAAGTCACCCGGCTGTGATGGGTTTTGATGTTAAGTGTGATTGCTATGTTACTTAGTGTACTGAATGAGGTCAGCTGTGAAGGTCCCTGAGGATAACAGTTTATGTGAGTTGACAGAGTACCTTACTACTACCACCTATGACCTCAAGCACGACTTATTTGTGGACTAATATGACTGATAGCTACGTCTAATGTCCTAGGGTAATGAAATGTGGTGTGCTGGAAAATTAATTACACTAACACACATACACAAAAACACTAATATTACGCTCTATGATCAAGTCAATTAACACTGTAATTAAATTTTAGAAATTACAATTTTTTTTCAAAATTTATTTTGTCCTGAACCAAGTTTACCCTTCTGGTCAGGACTTTTAACTCAAATATGAATTAATGTCAATAGAAGTACATATAATTGAATAATCACATGAAAGACTTGAACATATATATATATGTATATATATATATATATATATATATATATATATATATATATATATATATATATATATATATATATATATATATATATATATTTTATATATATTACTAAATTTGCTATACTATATTTTTACTATTTTAAACTAAAAAAGTCATTTTTCACTAAAAACTAATGCTGGAAACTAATGTCGGTGTCGGGGTATATTTGCATCATCCCCAGTCTCTATGTAACAGTGTTCATTTGCTTTTTACACAGGGTTAATGTTGGACAAGTTTCTTATTTTCACAATGTAGTTTAAATTTTTTTATTAAATAGTTGATGAATCTCAGCAGGCCAGGTCTTTAATACTTAACTGGCCTGTGACGATGGAAGAAAGTAGTTCCTTAGCCCCACTCCTCACATGCTCTGATATAATATGGTAGGCATCTCAATTCATACAAACTTGGACTTCTCCAGAACATCTGGCACTAGCACAGTGCCAGACAAAGAAACTCTGAAACCACAAAATTAGGCTATGTCTATTAACACCAATTAACATAATCCACTATGTTTACAAGCCATAATTACATGGAATAACCTTAAAAAGACAGGGTCAGATCTCTCTGGGGACCGACCCAGCAACATTTTCCACAAATCAAGGCTGTTATCAAGTAGCACCAGTTTCCATTCCACTCTGATGGGACTGCACTGCATCTGAAATTAATTTTTCATTAAATATCTTTTTTTCCATATAATAATGTGGGTGATATGTTTCCTCCTGACTATCTGAAAAGAAACATCTGTATTCTACATTTCTGGTAGTTTATTATATTATATTTCAACCCTTATAGGCCCTGGAACAGTCAGGCTGGGGACCCAGAATAAGTACTCAACTTGTCGTAATCATTTTTTTTTTCATTATATGGCAGTTATCAATCACTCAGAATCTGTTAAAATAAAAGGTTAATAATTTTTAGCAAATTACCACAATTCAGAATAAAAAACACACAGATACGCTTGAAAAAATATAGCACAAACTCAGCTGAGCTGCTGGCTAGACTAGGGATTCCCACATATTCTTAGTATATATTTCAATGGACGACAAACTTTCTTAGCCCCTCAACGATCTGTTTGTATGGGGACAGTCTTCAACAAAATGCATGTGTGTTTGCGGGTCTGCATCGAACAAATCAGTCTTTTGTCAATAACTTCCGATTTATCTGTCCGTCTTTATAATTAAAAGCATATTATTTGTCAGGAAAAGATAGGCTATCAAACCAGCTAACTTTTATTATTCTAAACCTATTATTAAGGAATTCCATATTTTTTCCATGTTAGTGTTGAAATCTTTACTACCACTCGTTCACTTCTTTTTCATGTGCTGTCCAGCTATTTTCGAGAGTTTTACGTCATTCTAAATAAGAGCTAAGACTGTTTTCGTGATTCAAGTGGCTACATGTTCTTACTTTACCTCGTATTTCAAACACTAACTACGAGTTCGCGCGTATGTTAGGCTTAGCTTCAAACGCTTGCAGACAGCATCATTTTTTTCTTCCCTCCTTTTCTTACCCCGTCTAAACGAATAGGCCTTTTGCGTCTCCATGTTATAATTAGTTTGATGGTACGGTCTACCAAATCAACGCGCTTGTGGCGTGGGCGAAAAAGCCGCAGCGTAACTTGACTATATTTTATCCCTACAATTTATTTTAACTTTTATCTTTATAAATGGAGGATTTTATCGCTGTATCAATGTATTCCACCACACCGGCCCAGACAAAATCAGCAACGAAATGCTAGTAAATCTGAGCTCAGAAGCAAAGACACAACTGCTTGAGATATTCAACCACAGCTGGTTGAAAAGAACGGTACCCCAAGTATGGAGAGAAGCCATCACAATACCCATACTAAAGAAAGGGAAATGTAAGACCGAGGCTGCAATTTACTGGCCAATCAGTCTCACAAGCTGTGTTGGGAAGACTATGGAGCGAATAGTCAACCACAGACTGAAATGGTATTTAGAGTCTGAGCAGATCCTGGTGCCGGAACAAGCTGGATTTAGAGAATGCTACAGTATAGAAGACCAAGTTACTTACTTGTCTCAAGCAGTAGAAGATGCCTTCCACGAGAAGAAAAAGGTCCTAACTATCTGGGTCGACTTTAAGCAGGCCTTTGACAAGGTGTGGAAAGATGGCCTTATTGCAAAACTTAGGAGAAGTGGAATCCGAGGCAACATGATAAAATGGATCCAGTCATACTTGCACAACAGGAGACCTAGAGTCATCCTTGATTGTCTGCAGAGCAGAAAAGTGTTGCTCTATCATGCGGTACCTCAAGGAGGAGTAATTTCCCCAACACTCTTCCTTGTTTACATCAATGACCTGGTAAAAGATCTCCCCGCTGGAGTGAAAGCTGCCTTATATGCAGATGACCTAGTACTCTGGTACACTGATGAAAACGTCACCACAGCAAATTATAGAATAAAGCGAGAAGTAGACATGCTAATGTCATAGGCAGAGAAATGGCTTATCACAATTAACAGAGACAAAACCTTCACAACACTGTTCTCTCTCGCCTCCATGGACAAAGCAGGTAACATACACCTAGGGACAACCGTGATCAAGGAAGAAAGCTACCCCACCTATCTTGGGGTGACATTTGACCAAAGGCTTACATGGAATAAGCATATTGAAAATGCAGAAGGAAAGGCCCGAAGACGACTAGGCATACTCAGACAATTAGCAGGTACCAACTGGGGAGCAAATGAACGAAATCTAAAGAAGATTTATAATGGAGTAATAAGACCACACTTAGAGTTTAGCTCAGCAGCATGGTCATCAGCTGCTAACTCACATCTGCAGTCTTTGGACAAGGTGCAAAATCAAGCTCTCAGGCTCATTACAAGAGCCATGAAATTTACACCAATATCACTGATGCAGAAAGCTTCTGGATTACAGACATTGTCCTATAGAAGAGACACAAAAAGCATGATCCAGATGGAAAAGTACAACAGTATGCCAACGCACCCAATGAAGGCAAGACTAGATGATCTGGCATTAGGACGTCTAAAACGCAGCAGCTTTGTGCATCGGGGAAAAAGACTTAAAAGACAGCATCAAGAAGACCTATCGATGAAGACAACACCACTGAAGCCCACCCTATACCCTGTATCATGGGAACAGGCCAGCAGTGCCCTATAAATTAATACATCAGTCAGTGGTCTCACAAGTGGATATGAGTATAATGATCTGCAAAAACGAACTGCTACATTGAGTATGATCCAAGAAAGCTATCCCGATCAATCATAGATACATGCCTATACAGATGGATCAGCAACTAATGCTGTTAGGAATGGAGGTGCCGGTATTACATACATACAGCTGAGGTTAATCAAAACAAAAATCTAAGCTCCCATAATATGATTTCATAAACAAACTCTGAATGCCACCAGGTTGTCATCCTCACAGATGCACTGTCTGTACTTGCAAGCTTCAAGGGTGAGTTAAACTTATGCTGAGAAATGAAAACTAAAACAGGTAAAGCTGTCAAAAGGAGTGGAACCATACTTAGTGGGTACCATCTATTGTGGTGTACCCGGAAATGAAAAGGCAGATAAACTTAATTTTTAAAAAGGGATTCCAGAATGTTTGAACAAGTCAAAGATAATTTCATCACATTCTTTACATTACTGAGGAATAAAGATAACTATACCAGGACTATCAGAAGAGAAATAATTCAAAAACACGACGAACAACTTCGGGAGACAGGGAAGATAATATTTTTAGCCTCAGGGCGGAGGGCAATAAAAAATGAAATAAACAAATCGCTTAAGAGGGCGATTGTCTGCTTCACTATTACGCAATGTGGATTATAGGGAACAAAAACATGCATTTTATGTTTACTAACAAATTGGGCCTCTGTATTAAGTATATGGATAAATTTTAAATACAAATTGCAAATGATCCACACTAAACGTTAGGACACATGGGATAACTCGGTTACGCGTCTTCAACACCGGACTATCGAAAAGTAATGCATTATATTAATAATCAGTATACTAAAAATTCCCTAATTCATCTGATCCTCTCGACCTCTACAAAACAATTACTAACATTAAAACATCCTAACAATTACATAAAACATACAAAAATTAACACTCACTACCCAATACTCTCCTCGCCATCAGCAATCACCATTTACCATATGCTCCTCAACGTCTTTCCATTCCCTTATTTCAACTCAATTTTAATTCCTCCATTAGCACAATACCAATCTCTATTGATCATACTCACAAGAATAATTATACCCAACTTAGATTAACACCCTTACCAAACCTAACCCCATACCAAAATACAAACATAACCCTCAAAAAACCAACAAAAATTAATCCACACATACATAACCCTAAACTTAAAACATAAATAAAAAAACAAACACCACGTTTATATTCACACATAAACACACCTACCTTACTCTCAAAAACACAAACAACCTAAACACAAAACACCACATACTTAACCCCCCCACCACCAAACAAACCTAACACACATACTACACACCCCCAAACCTCAACCTACTAACCACCATTCATAAACCATCCCCCAAACCCAAAACCCAAATACCTCCCCACCCATCCAAATAACAACACCAACACCACAAACTACATTAGAGAGATATATTCTCAAACACCCCACAAGTTTTACACCTACATAAATTGTCAGGTCCTATCTGTTACGTCTTATCTTAGCTTTTTAATAGATTTTATAATGTTATTAGTAAATCACGGCATTTTCTTAACTCTGTATCCTCGCTCGCTTTTTTCCAATGAATCTTAACGTCTCGCTGCGTAAAAAATCTCGCAGTCTCTCTCATACTGCAGTCAAGTCCTCTACATCAAAGATTATCACGCGAACCTAACTAATCAACATTTGATTTTCCTTAGCCGGTGAAAAGTAAATTATACATTTATATATATGCTTATTTATACCTATTTAATCATTCGAAATCCCCCCCCCACCCCTCATTTCCCCCCCCCCCCCCCCCCCCCCCCCTTTTTTTTTTAAAAAAACCCCTAGTACTTTACGTCGCGTCTGTAATTTTTTTTATCTTATCTAAAAAATAAAAATAAAAAAAAATGAAAAAAATGAATAAAAATTTGAGAAAACAACGAAATTATATTACTATCTGAAAGAATCTCCCTAAGCGACATGCCATTGTACACAGCTCTTTTATCTCGTACTACTGGTTCGTAGATACACATCCGTGCTGTAAGATATATCCAACCATTCTGATTGTACTACGAATTGCTATCTTAGTATAGATAGAAACTATAACCAATAGTTTAGTCTCTTCTTTACAGTAGTTCTGTAATATCCTCTTATCCATATTCTCTTCCTTGATTCTCCTATATGTCTAGATTACCTCTTTCACAAGTCTGCATGTGTATCATATTCGTAGAATCAGAAAAACAGGTAATCGAAAACACGATAATATCCAAGAGAAACTTAAATCCACTGTCCACTATTGCGCAGGTTTTCCACTGCAATTCCCCACCGAAATACTGACTCTCAGGGTTCTCACCATAGACAATCACCACATCAACCACATGGATTCATGACAAGCTGCCAATCAGAGACCTACCCTTGCCCCTGACTCTCCTCCCACAACACAACATTCGTCACCCCACCCTCGCCCAGACACCACTCTCATCCTGCGCTAGCACCCACATCCTCAGGTTTACATTATGTGTTCCCCTGGCGCCCACTCGCCCATAATAGGTGGCTAATGAGACAAAGTGTGCTCTAAAACGTAGCATAATTCATAGTTCGTCAGGCCTCCCTCATAATGGAATGAGGGTACGACAACCCCCGTTTACTCGTTCACACCCAGTCCTGCCTCTCCACAGGCAGTACTCCTCCCGCTATCGCAGTCAAAAATCTTGCTCTATTTTCGACCATCTTCACACTATCGTCCACACTCAAATGGTAGGAGTACGCGCGATGGAATATAAGAAGATTTTGGCCTGCAAATGGTTTTGCATCAGCCTTACGCATTAACGCTATTTGGTTATGCCAATTTTATTGTCAGTATTACTGGTCAGTGGTACTATTTTTCAGTACACAGTCACCTATTCCTTAAATTATTTTTTTTTTCTTTTTTTATTTTTTTTTTTTTTTTTTTTTTTTTTTGTTTTCCCAGACTAATCCCCCCTTTAACGCCCCCCCCATTAGCATGATTTAAAGGAACACGTTCATCTTCATATTCTTTCAGGCTACTCAGTAGACTGAATTGTGAAAAAACTTTCTTTCTTACCTCCACAGCCGGGTGTATAGGGCCTTATTTACTTACGCAGATAAAAAACCCTAGTTAGCCTTATCCCACGCGCAATTGAAGTGATGCGACACGTCAAGAACTGGTACTTTGCTTAGGTCTGATAGATCTATAGGACAAGCTTATATATTTATTTTTATTACTATAAAATTCAGGTTGGATACACCTATGAAGAAGTTTTTTTTAATTGGTGTTTTGAGGGGTTGGGTGTTGGTTGTTTGTTTTTTTTTTTTGTGTGGGGGTGTTTTGGTAGTTTTTTGGTTTGAAAAAAAAATAAAAAAAAAAAAAAAAAAAGAGAAAAAAAAATTCATCCAAAAAAAACAACAAAAAAAAAAAAAAAGAAAAAAAAAAAAAAAAAAAAAAAAAAAAAAAAAAAAAAACCGCCCGAAAGAAAAAAGAGACAAAAAAAAAAAAAAAAAAAAAAAAAATAATAAAAAAAAAAAAAAAAAAAAAAACAAAAAATAAAAAAAAATGGGTTTTGGTTATCTGGGGGTGGGGCTACAGACAGTGTGGAATGGCTATGACAATCAAGTGGCCCCAAACTGCTACGTAATGGGAGATCTAAATGCATTCCCTATCGTAAGCAATTAATAGTATATAATATTCTTTTGGTCAATCTATGCAATGTGCGAAGAAAATAAGGAACATAGGAGACGAGTGTGTACAGAACGAAACAAAATGAATATATCTATCTATTAAACACCACTCGTCAGAGAGACTGCCTACAACCATACACAAAGCATAATGATGACTTCTATTTGGTAAGTTTGGTCGATATAGCATGGCAACAACAATCTCGCGTTCATTCATGCTGGGTTAAGGACAGTTATTTGAGTACAATATCACATGCCGGGGGGGGGCAGGGGGGGGTTTGGTTTTGCCTAAAATATAATAAAAAAAAAAAAACAAAAATAAATCTAAGTCTATTCACACTTGAACTCCTCTTATTCCCGTTTTTTTTTTTTTTTTTTTTTTTTTTTTTTTTTTTTTTTAAAAATTGGTGTATCTCATTAAAACCCTGAATATTTTTTTTTTTTAATCTACCTTTTTTAGAACCAAAAAAAATTATATAGGGTCATCAACCTGTTGGACCACATATCTACTTTTTTTTTTTTTTGTTTTTTGAAGGTTTTTTTTTTTGTTTTGTTCCTCACTGGTATCTTTATTTTTTTTTTTTTTTTTTTTTTTACTAACGTGTTCGTCTCTGGGTACAAAAAAAAAAACAAACAAAAAAAAAACCAAACAAAAAAAACAAGGGTAATAAAAAAAAATATAATAAAAAAAAAAAATTCGCGTCATCATTGCCTCTATTTGGGGAAAAAAAAAAAAAAAAAAAAAAAAAAAAATTGTTAAAAACCCTGGAAACAAATAAAAACCAGGTTTTAGAAATTGGGTTTTTTTGCCTATGGATTGAGAGATGTGATCCAAGATGAGCCCCCCTTTAAGGTTTAGTTGCTTTTTTTTTTTTTGTGTTTTTTTAAAATTTGGACGACTTTTTTTTTTTTTTTTTTTTTGGGGGGGTTTTAAAAAAAAAACTGAAATTGGGGGCAGCCCCCCCTTATTTTTTTTTTTTTGGTTTTTATTTCTCAAGAGAATCCCGACTTTTTATGGTTTTTATTTCTCCCCCCTTTTTTTCCCCCCCCCCCATAAAAAATAATTTAAAAAGAAAAAAAAAACCCCATTTTTTTTTTTTAGGGTTTTAGGTTAGAACAGCAAATGTTTTCACTCTGTAGGAGCCCCTCCCCCCACCCCCCCCCCCCCCCCCAAGTATCCCAACATGTACTTTGGGTCCGAAAATAAAAAAAAAAAAAAAAGGTGTTCAGTAGGAACCCTGGTCAAAAAAAAAAAAAAAAATGAGAGTTTGTTGTTATTTTTTTGAGGTAGGAATATACTACAAATAAACCTTTAACAGAGTATATTTTTTCCCCCCCTAGGAGTAAAAAGAAAAAAAAGTAAATCAATTTGTGGACAAGCAAATGTTTTTTTAGAAAAAACAAGCCCCCCCCCCCCTTTTTTTTTTTCCAAAGAAAGAAAAAAAAAAATATGGTGAACCCCCTTTTAGGATTTTTTTATTCGTATTTTTGAAACAAAAAATTTCCCATTTTTTACCAATTTTTTTTTTTTTAAAACCTCCCCAAAAATTTTGCGGTTAAGATCCCCCCCACCCCCCCCCCCACCCGGTTTTTTTTTCGCCCACCCCCCCAATTATTTTTGTTTTTTTATGTTTATTTTTGTTTTTTTTTTTTTTTTTTTTTTTTATTTTTTTATTTTTTTTTATTTTTTTCCCAAAAAATTTTTTTTTTTTTTTATTTTTTTTTCTTTCTTCAATACATGAACTGAACTTATCAAAAAGCTTTTTAAACAAAAAGTAAGCGCGACCCGAATATAGGCTAAAAAAAATTTTTGTTTTGTACGAGCAGGATTGTTAATATGCGTGCACTGTGTAATTCTGGTTCTGTTCGCATCTCCTCGCGCACGATTGTGTCTTTATTTTGTATTTTCGCGGGCCGAGATCCTGTTTCTTTTTTTTTTTTTTTTTCCCCCACCCCCCTTTGTTTTATTCCTCGCATGTCTGTTTGTGTTTTATTTTTGATCGTGTTTGTTATTTGTGGAAAGAATGAAATTAAATGCGGGTGTCGGGTTTTTTTACGATTGTAGGTTTATTTTCCTCTTCGCGGCCATGTTTGTTTTCTCTTATAGATTTTTTCACGATCACGGAGATTTGTTGTTTTCGAAATAATCGCCATTTACGGCACGCGTATGACGAGTCCGGAAGAACGCGCCGGTCAGTAACGTGACGCAATTTTAAGGCCACGGGGTTTCGCGATGATGCGATAGGAGTGGTTCCCTGGGGTATTAAATAGCCAGTTTAACGGGCGGCCCAGTTCTCTATCGTAAGAATTTTGTCAAGTCCGTCAGGAATTCGTACTATTCGTCTCCATTGGCGGGAACAACAGACGATAATTGGTATGTTAGAATTTATTAATCCCATTTTAACTCATTAGTGGGGTTTGAGAAATCTTCGCCCGTACAGTAAAGTGTGCGTCTGGCGATATTATCTAAAGTTTAAAAACGCCAGCGCGCCATCTCATACTTTCTTTGTTAGACGATGTAAACTGTTAAAAAGTGGCTGTTATACTACTTTTGCTTTCTAGGGATTTGGGCAGTAGATAGGAGTGTGTGAAGTTGTGAGAGAATCATTTGGGTGTTTGTGGGTGGCGGGGTTGTCGCCCATTATTTTGTAGAACGTTATGTAAGAAACCATCGCAGATTTATTTCCGTAGTATATGGCCTAATGTAAAATTTTAAGGGAAATCCGCTGGTGTGTTCGTTAATTTTACTGAGCCTTAAATGTTGAGTAAACATATTCGTACGGAGGGTTCAGATTTTACGTTTTGGTGAAGTGAGGAGTTTAGTTTGATTAGTCGAGGAAAACATTATTCCTTATAGCGAGAATTTTAAGAATTTAATTTATATGGGAGAAGCTCGGGAAACCTCAATGGGTAATGTTAAAAGGGAGGACCCCGGAATTTCGGAACAAAAAGAAGTTCCCGAGTTGAAAATGTTGAACGTGGGGTAGCCCATGTGTGACGGCAAGTGGCCCGCCAGACCAGTTTTGTTTATTTGGCTGGCGGGATTTTAATGAAAGAAAAAGAAGAAAAGAAGGAGAAAAGATTTAGTGCCACGTGGAAAGAAAGTAAGTACTATGTCATTGGTATAAAGAAAGCAGACAGAAAGAAAGAAAAAGATAGGAAGCAAAGAAAGATAGAATAAGATAGCCAAGTGGGAAAGATTAGAAAGATAGTTTGAAAGTTCAGTACATGCAGAAAAAAAAAAAAGTAAAGAAGAAAGAAAGAATGAAGTTAAAGATGCAGTTACAGTCAGTGCAGTATTCTTAGAAGCCAATTTAAAGATAAGTTTAAGTTTCGCAGGTGAAGACAGAAGAAAGCAAAGAAAGAATGAAAGAGCGTAAATTTGCCCAAGAAGCAAAGAACTACGGAAAGAAAGATAGATAGATAGAAAGAGTCAGAAAACGTCGAGAGTAGGCAGAAAGAAGAAAGAGAAGAAAGAAAGACGAAAGTACAGTCTTGCAGAAAGAAAGAAAGCAAAGAAGAAATAGCGGAAAAGAAAAGTAAAGAAGAATCGTAAAGCCAAAGAAAGAAGCTATTTTTAGAGTCTCCAGCAAAGGAAACAAAGAAAGGAAAAGAGAAAAGAGAAGTAATCTTAAACAGCCAAAAAAAACGGAAAAAGTTTTCCTCTAGAGCTGGATTGAGAATGAAAGAGAAAGAAACGTATAGAATGCCAGTAGAAAGCATGATAGCATAGAGTAGTACAGGCTAGGCAGTTTAAGAAAGAAAGACTAGGCTTGATACTTGAAACAGAATAAGTCACAGGCAGAGAATTAGGAACAGGTAAGAAAAGAGGAAGATAAGAAAGAAAGAAAGTCTAAGAAAAAGTAAACGATAAGAAGAAGAAGAAAGAAAGACAAGAAAGAGAAGATAAGAAAGAAAGAAGAAGACAAAAGAAAGAAAGAAGACTTGAGTACCAAGTCAGGAAGGAAAGAAAGAAAGTAAAGAAGGAGAAAAGAAAGAATTAGACGGACAGTGGGTTGTTCAGTGTCCACTCGAAGGATAGACACTGAGCTTTTGGTTACTCCAAGTTATTATTTTAGCATCGCCAGTTGGTGTTAGTTAGCGGCCGCATCTGCTACCAAGATGGACGCTGTGTAGATGTTTTTTCGTTGAGGAAGAGTTCAACGGATGCGACAGGTAGGAATCTTAATTTGTATTAGAGAGTGGAGGCTAAAGTGGAAGCCCCACAATAGTAGCTTTTATTTAATCACTACTCATTTTATTGTCCTCAGCAGGGGTGAGAGCAGAAGAAAGAAGTGAATGTGAGATTTGGGTTGTTTTTTTTTTTTCTAGTAGTGTCTATCTTAATCTCATTGGTACGTTGTTTTCAAGGCGTGCAACCGGAGCTATTTCGAGCTGATTGCTGACGTAGATGCGATGCCATTTTTGTTTTTCTATTGTATATGTAGAGAATATCATTATTTTTTACACCACGCTATATGCTTAACAATAACATCCATCTAAACATAAATTCAATCTTATGTTTTAAATCCAATATAATGTGTCATGACTATTGTTGTATAATAGAGATGTCTGGAGGAACTTTTTTTTGTTAAATTCCTCCACACCCTAATTTTTAAGTATCAAATCCTAATTATACCTAATACTCAACTTTTATCTATATACTCAAAAATTAGTCATCTCTCCAGTCCTAATTCTCTAATGCGTTCGGCTGCGCTACCCCAAGGTATCAATCCTTGATTTCAATAGTCTATTAGTCCAAGGCATGTCATTTGGCCAGAGATTCTTATAGACACATATCTTTTATAATTTCGTATCATGACGCGCTCTTATCGCTGCATACTTATGTGATATATAAAGCTATAGCTCGTGCATAACGAGACCCTAAGATTCCGCCCTCCACGTTTGTGCACCCCTGCGTTTGACTTAGTTACGTTACCGGGATCAGAAGAAAAAGATGTCAAATCAATCAGAAAGCCACCAACACCAACACAGGATGACTACCAAGCTATGAAACAGATTCAGAGAACAAATTTGTTCATTCTGCGCCTCAGAACAGGGCACAAACTGACTCCGGCAGCCACCATGTTATATAAAAATCTTTCAAGAATTGGCAATTTCAGCCATGTGTACATGTTGAGTCAGGCACCCACAGACTGCGGAGCGCACGTACTTCAAGATTGCCCCGAATATGGATAATATTGAGGCGGACATCCCACTGGCACAGAGAAATGAAACAACACTGGAAAGCACAAACTGTTACGGTGGACCTCCATATGAACTACAAAAGACAATGAATGTTTTATACAAGAAAACAAAATATGCCAGCATATAGACAATATATTTCAAAGTTTCGAAAGTAGAACGAAGATTAGAAGGATTGACTTATAGTAGTTGACACAAGATCACTAATGTGAGAACCGAAAACGGGTATCAAATAAAATAAGCAAGCCAAACAATACATGTAACAAGTCGAACTTGAAAGAAATGGATGGGTCATGCACGTGGAAAGACCATCTAATATAACACTACTATAAAATACTAGTTTGAGAAAAGCGAGGGAAACAGAAGCAGAGATGAAAATGAATATGAAAGAAATCGCCTGGACATGGAGATTAAAAATTGCAGAAATCGCTGTATCCATGAAGATCGCTTTCTGAAGCAGCAACTGTTGAAACAAAGAAAGTGAACTGGATTGGCTAATTAAAGTCCTACTGCTGTAGGCTGAAGGGGGTAGTGTCAACTGGTTGATATGGTCTTGTGTGCATTCAATAAGTCGAATCATCAATACTTTTTAAAACAGAGTATGGTAGGCGGCAAAAGACGTAAATTTAGTCAGTAGTATTGGACTAGTCCAACTCATTATCGTAACAAAACCATCTGCTAAAAAAAAACAACTTTAGCTTGACAGAACCCCTGTAAATGATTCATGCTTATATCATAAAAGGCGCAGCCTAATTATAATTCGGGGGGGGGGGGGGGGGGTGTGGTGGTGGCTGCTGTACATAGTGACCTCATGTTCACATTTCAAGGTGCACGTTTCAAGAGGCAGATGATGATGAATTCTTCATTAGCGTTCATTTGATACCGTTGCACATTGGTGTTGACCATCGTGCGTACTCCTTTATCCTATGTTCATTCTGACGTCTATGAATCAGCTGTATTCAAATCGTTTTCAAATGTCACGTGATACTCTTTAACTGAGAGACTATAGCCCCTGTACTCTACGTATAATAAAACTACTCCAGGAATGCCAAATTGACTAGCTCGGGGTAGCCAACAGTGTTTAGGAATACACCTGGCTTCCTAGCTCACAGTGGTCTAGGTTCGATCACCAGATGAGGTGGGATTTTTTTAGGCCGGCAAAACGGTTCCTGGCGTCCACTTCTATTGATATCAACACTTTGTGGATTTTAACAAACGTCTTACACAGTATGGGTTAAAGCGTCAGGCTTGGTGCGGAACCACATTGATCCTAGATCTGCTAATGGTCAAGAAATCATGGACTAACAGCATATTCCATCGTAATTATGCCATAATTTGCGTTGTCTTGTACATCAAGATTCCTGCGATTTTACCTTTACCTTGATTACTGCGCAGTGTATTGGACATTTTCTAACGCTTCTTCAACACTGCTAGTCCCGATGATAACATCTTGCCAATCAATGCACTGGTTTCCTTCTTCTGTGACAGAGTTTATCATTTCTGAGGCTTGACTCTGCTCAACCATCCAATAAACAAAATTGAAGTCCATGGGCTTTAGGGAAGTTTGACAGCTTTAACCAGAAGACCCCTATATGGTGCTCAAAAAGGCTCATAAAAATGGCAACTAACAGGAAAGATTGGATAAACGTTTGTGAAGGCATGGGACTCTATGGAGAGTCGAAAAAAAAGCCAAGACACTCATTAACGAGGTAATCCTAAAAAAAACCAAGCAAAAATGTCAAATACAGGGATGCATACTAATAAACACAATTACCAATTAATAAAAAAATTCGTGAGGCTCAAGCTTGGAACTGGATATTAATCACCAATTGAGATGTAAACCTCATGTGAAGAGTGCCAAGAACCAATTTTTACTACAATGTTAGGACCACATTTTATTCGGTGGGACATGCACAAACATAATATGACCAGCAGAGGCAAAACATAAGGCTGCTGGGAACCAGGTACGCTGTACGTAAGTCAAAGGTTAGAAATGTGTGCCAGTGAACTAAAATGTCGAGGTAGCTGTCACATGCTGGCCGTCAGATGCTATGGTTTACCCTTATCTGTACAAGCGATTTTGCATTTTCAGCATGTGCTTGGCCATGCCTGCCACATAGATTTATGTACTGGAAGTTTGTTAAACCATTCCTTATTAGCTGTGTTAAATAAAAACAAGGGAGTCGCTTTACTAAGGTTCTTATTGACAAACAGCAGATTTTTTTTTTGGGGGACCCATCCCCCCCCGGCCTCTCAAGACGCAGCAATAGGAAGGGACCGCAGTCTAGCGACTAAAATAGCTTGACTGCCTGGCAGCTCAGGAACTCAGGCAGAAACTTCAGAGAGCTGTTTCAAGGACCGTGACTCGTTACCTCCTCGTGGTGGTCCTGGTAAACCAGTACTTGCAGCATGTTGCAGGTTGGTGCTGAGCAGAGCTCGGATCGCAATGGGAAGAGCAATGCCGGTCCTAAAAAATTGAAAGATGCAGAAGTCGGATGTGTACCAAACACGAAAGGTGCATGCACTATCAAAGGCTACGTTGTGTTAAACAGACACTACCAACAACCACCGTCCTTGAGTGTCAAGGGAGATTCGAAGGAACCGGCAAGATCTAGCTTAACACTGAATGGATCTTCCCAATATGTAGTTGATCAATAATTACATTTAAAGCACCTACGTGATAAAATCCAGAACCTGCATATTGATGATCTCTTTTTAATCTGGCAATTATTCTAGTGCCCTTGAAAAATAAATGCCAGACATTATTGTTTGAATGGTTTGTAAAATAAGTGTAAGGACCTACTAGTATGATAATGACTGCTAGCCTATAAAATAAAACAAACAAAATTATCCATGTACACCAAAGGAAAACTACTTCCTGATATAAAACCCAACGATGCTCCTAAGTACATGGTTAGATGGTTGTAATGTCGAGTCGTGACTACAGCTAGACAAATGTAGCAAACACATTAAATTATAACGTAGATATAAAGGTCTGACTACACCCCGGGATTTTGTACGATTTTGCAGGGAGGCTTAGTATGAGGAGCGATTTTTCATCTGAGATGCTTTAAAACTAGAGAGATAGAGATTTGTAGAGAAGACACTTAAAATAGGTCTGAAAGTTTGTTGTCGTTGGTCCACGGGCTAGACTACAGCTAGCCTTCGTGGGCACAATAACTGAAATAAGAAAGAATGAGTCAGGTCATGACTTGGGAATAGATAAGTTTTGATAAAACCCTAAAATTGAGCTAATCAATATTAATAAATGTAAGCAAGGTGCAATAATTGATCAATCAAAAAGAGCACTTAGTGTAGTAGCAAAGTAACTTGTCATCTGTTTAATGTACAGTTAAATGTCAGAGAGTTTCTGTCTTTCGACTATCTATGAGTATATTGAGGCGGACTCTGTAGGTATGCAGCCCAAAACTGGACTGTTTACACTCTTGTGGTTTGTTTTAGTCACGGGCGGCCATGTTATTGGTTGAGTATGTACTTTGTTAGTGCTCAAAAAGAAGGCGTTGGCCTGATGGTCTTTTTGCACATTTTGCTTTGTGGTTTGTACTCGTGATACACACAGGACGAATCGTTGGTGATGTGAGCCTGGTGACTAATTGATGGTTGTACAAGCGTCAAGTTAGGGAACCAGTGATATTCTCGTTCAGGAGATTCGGGGGGTGAGCAATGATAAGAGGATGCTAGGAGAGCGGTGTGCAGCAGGCCCAACAAGGCGGGGGGACTACATGGTTAGAGGAGGCCTGTGATAGGTCGTTGTACATGGAATGTGTCGTGGGTTGGTCGTTGTGGCAACTCTTTTAATCAGATTCATCGATCAGATCGGAGTGGCAGGGGGCTGGGTTCATTCGGGGGCGGCAAAAGTTGTTGAGATGGGGAAAGTATGCATGATGCTCTGTGGTCATTTAGCCATGAGTAGGAGGACACTTGAACACGTGATTTTTTGGTTGGTTTGTGTTTTCATATAGTTGGCAAGGTGTTGTTTTTTTTTTTAAACAACAAAGTATAATCAGCTGGCTGCTTTTATAGACTGTTTCAAGGTTTTTGGGCAAATAGCAAAGTTGGATGCCAGCTTCCTGTTTGTTATCATGCTTTTTGAGTGTCTTCTTAGGAACCCCGAGTTCATTACCAAACCACGTAAAGTTTTGCTGACACTTGGAGTGGTGACCTTAACTGGGTGCTTTGCTGACCACCCCCCCCCCGCTTTATAGTTTAAAGGATTTTTTAGGGGCCCATATTATACGTTTTGATCGTACGGGTGGACCTTGACTGAACTGATACAGGGTTTGGCTGGGATGGGTTGTGTCGATCTTTTTTTTGTTTCCTATTTTATGCTAATGTTGAGTGACGTGTATGAGTATTATAGCGGTTTTGCGCGTGTACGAGGTCAAAGGGGAGATGTAGCGTGGTGGGTTTTATTGTATTCTGGTAAGGGCTGTGTCTCATATCTGTCTTTTTATCGTCGACGTGCCCGGACCGTCCTACATTGGGTGGGGTGCGTTGGGTAGGGGTTGTATAGAGTGTATTATCCATGTGTGTAACGGGCAGATTCTAGTTAGGGGCTTTAAGAGCGTTGAGTGGGATAATTAGAAGGGTTTCTAAGGGTTTAACATTAGAGTTCGTGAGAATTTGATTGACCTTTAATTGGGCTTTGATGTTACGAGTTGATGCCCTGGACAGAAAACATGGTTGTTTGTGTTGAGTGGGGGTTTTTGTGGGTTTTTGTAGGGTGTTAAGCGTTGGATAATAATAGAAGTTATGGATGAGAAAAAATAAAAGTCGCTCCTTCACTACCTCACGCTAAAATCATATATAACTATAAATTAATATTAAATAAATTAAAACATTTATAAAATTTTATCTAAATCACAACCAATATAATCAATTAATTAACACATATACAATTATCTCTCAATACAAATAAACGCCAGGCCAAAACACAGTCACTATCATACCAAAAACTTAACACTATACATACTTATTT